>VMDR010003368.1:0-73335 GCA_007922815.1 Macrotus californicus
GGAATCATTCAGAAAGGATGCAGGGAGCCCAGCTTGTGGTCAACTGATGAAAAGTTGTATAAGAATGAAGAGAGTGGTGACGATGAGGGGTTATATTATAATAAGGGACTTGCTATGTATATATAGTATATATAATAAATAATACATATTTAGGAACCATATTATAAGGGACTAATATAATAAGGTAACAAAAAGGAACAGGGCTGGTCTCTTACAAAATCAGTTGGTGCTGTCTTTGTTGACCATCCACCTCCTCTCATCTTGTCCCTAGACATCTGGTGACTTCTGCTGCCCCCAGATGCTCAGGCCAGCCTTCTGCTAACTGCCTGATCTTTAGACACACTCATTGCCAGTAACTAATGTCTCCATTTCTCATTTCCCCCTCTCTCTTTCACTTATCTATTCTCGGTTATTCCCAGCAAAGCATAAGATTCTTGGTGATAAAGAAGCAAAACAGAAATGGTTCCTGTCCTTATGAAATGTATAGTTTCCTGAACCTGCTGCCTCCCGGCATTATCAGTATTTGAAGTAAGGTGTCCAAGTCCCTGGCAGGCTTAGGATGAGTGATATTTGAGGGGTAAGGGAGCTTTCTACACTCTTCCCACCACCCACTTCCTAATGAGAGGAGGTACCCACACTCAGAACTGCAAAGAAGTTTCAGTCCCTACTCCACCTGAGAATTTTTCTCCATTTCCCTGTGTCTGTATTCACTTATCCCATTAGGTCCAGCTGGGTCCTTCCAGATGGGGCTAGTGTGGGGGGCATGGGAAAAACAGAGCACTTGCCAGGAGAGGGCTTCATTCTAAACCCAATCTTACCATATGCTACTGTGCAAGCCTGGACAACTTATTTACTTTTTCAGAATCTGCTCCAATTTCCTAAAATTGGGATAAAGATACACCTCCCCCTGCCAGCCTCACAGGGTCGCTAATTCAAATCAAGTAAGGGCAGCTGACCTGCTTTATAAGCTGTACTATGCAAATATGAGTTATTAGTATGATAATTACTCTTCAGGAGACAAGGGTTCCATCTAATGCTCATTGGGTGGGAGGGGAAGGGGGAATTCAGAGTCAAGAGTTGCTAAGCTCCTTCTTCAAAATACTCATCCATTCTAGACCCCAATGGCAATGCAGGAGGCTACAGATCAGTCCTGGTATGCTCACCTGGCACCTGCACTCAGCTTCGGAAGGAAAGTGGAAGACCCCCAGGGAATCCTGTCCTCTGAAAGGATAATGAATAATCTGCACATTCGTAAATCACTAGGATGCTCTCACCCATGAGCACATTCAATGAAGTGAGGACCTTTTAATGCCTGTAAAAGTTTACCCTGAAGGAAAACGACTTTAGTTCATTAAACCTTCCTGAAATCTTGCTGCCTTTAAATCCACATGGTTCTCTGCACGTGCCCCTCCAGTTCCCCTTCGCCTCTCACCACCCCATTCCTGCCCCTGCCTGGTAGTTCTTTGTGCCCAGCCCATTGGAATAGGCACAGTGGCTTTCTTTACCAGGAGCAGTTGACCAAGGTAACCTAACAAGGATGCTAAGACATACTCCTCAGGGATTGCCTATCAAAGAGTGCATTTTGGGGTCTCAGCAGAGTCTGAATTCCAGGGTCCTCCTCCCCCCTCGGGAGCAATCCCTCAGGGAACAGAAATTCAATGTTTGTGGTGTACAGCCCAACTGATCCCCAGCACAAGACTGTCTGGACACCCGCTGGGTATCCAGCACTGCATTGGGCATGTGCCAAAATCACTGAACATAACTATATAAATATAAATAAATATATATATGTATATATATACTCCCTGCCCTCCATGAGTCTGCAGCTCCAGCTCAAGATAAAACCTCAGCATGAGCCTTGATTCCTCCCTTATCCAACACATAACAAGATGAATCCTGAGTCTCCTGAAACGTGTTGCTGTCCACTGTATCATCCAATTTCAGGTCCCCACAATTTTTTTCATTCCTTCACTAACCAAATATGTATGAAATGCTTCCTGTTTGCCAAATGCAGTGGATTCGGCAGTGAGGAAAACAAAGCAGCTTCTTTACTCTCGTTAAGTTTACTTTCTGGCAGGGGAGGTAAAGAAGTAGGTCAGTGGCATTGTGTTCAGATGATGGTGAGTGCTTTGGAGGGGGCAGCAAACAGAAGGGTAAGTGCTAATGTGCAGGGGTAGCCAGGGGCATTCAGGCTGCAGCATAAATAAGGAGCCCAGGGAAGTCCTCTGTGAACAACTGAATGAGATGAGGGATTAAGTCACGTGGCATGTGGGCAATAAATATCACAGGCAGAGGAAGCAGTGAACACAAAGATCCTCAGGCAGGAGTGTGCCTGGCATATTCAAAAAACAGCAAGGAGGCCAATGAGGTTGGTGCTAAGAGGGGAGAGGAGTAAGAGATGAGGTCAGGGACATATTGGGAGGCTTAGATCTTGCTTGAACTTGTGAACCATGTAAAGACTCTGTCTCTTGAGATGCGAAGGTGGAGGATTTTAATAGAGGACTTCAGTTTTCACAGGATCCCTCTAGTTGCTGTGCTGAGAATGGCAGAAAGGGGACAAAAGGAAATTAGGATCCTGTTTTAATCATCCAGGTGAAACATGGTGTGGGTTAGACCAGAGCAACAGCAGTGGACAGCAACAGGGGCATGACGTGAATATGTTTTGAAGGTAGAGCCAAGAAGATTTGCTGACAAAGTGAAATGGGATGTGAATGAAAGAGAATAGTCGAGAATAAGCCTCATCGTTCAGGACTAAGCAACTGGAAGGGCAGAGCTGCCGTTTTATGAGATGAAGGCTACAGGAGAAGGTTTGGAGGGAAGATTAGAAGTTTAGCTTTGCACACTAAGTCTGAGAATCCTAAGGGAGTTCAAATGGAGAAGTCAAAGGGTCGGCTGAATAAATGAGTCTAGAGTTCAGGGAAGAAAGTCGAGGCTAGAAACATCAATTGGGGAGTTGTCAGTAAGTAGATGGTACTTACAGACATGGGACTACAAAAGATCACCAAGAGATGCAGTGTGGACAGAGTAGAGATATGATGATAGAAAGCTGGGGCAGTTCAGCATTAGGAGATCAGAGAATTCAGGAAGGGAAATCAGCATGTTTGGACCTCTCGAAACCGGCACAGAGGCCATTGTGTCCTGTGTGAATGTTCACTGAATGGTATGTGCTGCAGGAGAGACTTCCAGTTATCAGAAGGACAAGATGGTCTTCTGTTGAGGCCAGGAAGCCTGTTTCCCCAGATTCTCCGTGGGCTCCTGTGTAAAGGTTACCACTGTGGCAGAGACAGAGGCTTTGCCTAGACTCGACACGGACTTCCCTGCACCGAGGATGTTGCAGATACTATCACTGCTGGGTTCCCCACCTGCCAACATCAGAAACCAACACTGAGACCCCATTATGGCACCTGGTGGCAAGTCGATTACATTGCACCCCTCCCATCACATAGAGGGAGAAATTTCTCCTCATTGGAATTGCTTTCCTGCCTGTAGTGATTATGCTAGAATCAACATCTTTCCATTTCAGAATGCTCACTGTCATGGTGTCCCACACAGCATTACTTCTAACAAAGGAACTCACTTCACAGCAAGTGAAGTACAGTAATGGGCATGTCCGTGGAATTCACTGGTCTTACCACAGACTTCGTCGCCCAGAAGCAGCTGACTTGATACAACAGTTGAATGGACTTTCAAAGACTCAATGACAGAACTGGCTGAGAGCCAACACTCTGTAAGGTTGAGGCGCTGTCCTCCAGAACGTGGATTCAACCAGTCTATGGCCAAAACATAGAAGTCTGGGAGGCCAGGGGCAAAGCTGGGAGTGGCCCTCTCATTATTATACCCAATAAGCCATCACAGAATATTTTCTTCACGTCCCCACAATGCTTGTCTCTGTTGATAGAGAAGTCCTGGTTCCTAAGGACAAAACTGTCACCAGGAGACAAAACACCTGTTCCATGGAACAAGAAACTGAAACTAATACCCAACTACCTTGAGCTTCCCATGCTACCACTGAACCACCACAAAAAAGGGGGACAGGGGTTACTTGTGAATAGGGGGTGGAAATGGGTGCTCAAAGTAGCTAAAGAGGTGATTGTTATGCTTGTTTACTCCTGGCCCACTTTCCTGCCTATGTATTAGAAGTATTCAGGACCCTGGGAATTTGGTATCTAACACTCTCCGGTCATCTGGCTTCTAATTTGATTCTGCCAATGAGGTGGCGGCAGGGTACTCGTGGGGACGGGTGACAAGGAAAAGGCTATTGTCTCCACACTTCTGTTGTCTGGTGACAACTCAACGGCCACAACAGAGCTGGTGGCGGCAGCAGCAGTGGTTCTGGGTCTCAGCGACAGAAAGTCTAGGCTCCTGGACTCCCTGCTTACTGCGCTCAGCACGCACCGCAGGGATCTGGGTGGCAGAGACCCTTGGCCTCTTGTACTGTGTTTCTCTCCTCCAACGCAGGGTGCAATCTGTGAGCAACACTGCCTTTGTCTTTCTTGCTCCTCCAGGCTTTCCAGCACCGTAATCAATTCCTGCATTCAGTGTCTTGTCTTAGAGCCAGAGACCCTCACTGATGGCACAGATGGTCTAGGAGATTAGAGGAAACCCAGAAGAAGGTGTGTTCTGGAAGCCATGTAAAGAAAGTGTTCCAAGGAGGAAGGAGTGCTCAGCTGGGTGAAATGCTGACTGCTCATGTGCAAGAAAGATAACGAATGGACCACTGGATGTGGCTGCTAGACGACTACAAAGGCCTTCAGAATAACTAGTTCACCGAAATTTGCTCGTCACCTCTCTGCCATCCTTACACTGCAACGACTTTTCTAAAGCAGTGGCTGAATCCTGTTACCTACTGACAAATAATCTCTGGCGGCTTCATACTGCCTTTAAGATCAACTTCAAATTCCTCATCGCGGCATAAATGGTCTTTCTCAATCTGGCCCCAGTTGACATTTTAACCCTCTTTTATAGCCACTTTCCCCAAAATGACATCTAAATTCCAGCTGCCCTTGAATACCCATTTTTCTCCCTGTTCCCTACTCCCACATTTCTGCCCAGGCTCTGTCCTCTGAAAGCCCTTCCCCCGCTCTTCACCTGAACATCTCCTCATTCTTCAAGGCTCGCCATGAAAATTGTCAACACTCTGCTCCCACCTGTCCTTCAAAACAGAACTGATTCCCCTTTAATCCATACTTCCCTAATGTGTTGCACATACTTAAGCTTCTCACCAGGTTATAATTTTCTATTTGTGTGTGTGTGTGTGTGTGTGTGTGTGTCCACCATTAGACTATGTGCTCCTTCAGGAGAGTGACCTTGTCTTGTTCATTGTTGTACTACGAGAGTATTGTTATGTTCTTCTTTGACATGGTGCCTATTAACCAACAGAGATACAACACATTCTCTGAATTGAAAGCATCAACAAAGGCATTCAAAGGAGGAGAAGATGAGTCTGAACTGAGGTCATCGAAACCTCTTCATAGCAGATGAGAGGTGTAGGAGATGGGGGACAAATGAAAATTCCCAGCCCTCTTTTATTTGGAGTATTTCGTAAACTTCTTTAAGGTTGTCTTTTTCTTACATAAGCTAGACTGCCAATTCTCTCCAGAAGGGAGAGGTCAAAGTGGCTCATGAAAGAACTTCAAGAATGTCTACAAGAGGGTAAAAGAAAGGACACACAGGGGCAGGCAGGGAAGTTGGTGAAAGCAACCTCCTAAAATATGTTTTAAGGAGTTTTTTTTTTAATTCTCTAGGGAGTACTAGAGAGGACAAAGGTGTATACTTATACCTGATGGAATGTAGCTTGAAGAAAACCCTAGGCCCATATACAAAAGCATGGCTTGATAGAGCAGAGTACTTCAGACAACAGCAGAACAAGTACAGAAAGGACAGAGGTAGGGCCACTGACATGCACTGAGCACCTACTAAGTGCCTAGGACTATGCTTGGTGCTCTACGCTCATTACAAAGATAATGGGTATGACCACGCTGAAAGGTAGATAGCATTACCCACATGGTCAAGATGAGAAAACTGTCCCAGTCATGTATAGCAAGGAAGCTGCTGGAACTGGCACCCAGCCACAGGTTTGTCTATTCCTGCAAGACCCAAGGAAAGAATAAGAGATAACAGAAATGAATAAGCATTAGTCATCCCTGTTTAAAATGGGTCCATTGTTAAGAAAGCACTTTGCAGAATTTGGTAGCTGAATAAGGAAGTGACAGATCAAGGAAATGAAAATTCAGTGTTGCTGAAACAAGGAGCTTTTGAAAAAAAATGGCTATTGAATAGTGGGGGTTTTGTTCTGGTTTTGTGTAACAAGCCATTAAAAATGAATTAAAAATCCATTCACTCTCATTCCCTAAGGGACTTTGAACATGAGAGAGAGAGAGCCTTCTCTTGGAAATGATTTAGGTAGCATGCAGTCCAGTAACAAGGGTGGGACCAAATGACCACAGAACTCCCTGCCATGATGACATGATGACATCTCTATTTCTTGATGACAGCTCACGAGAACTGGAGTTAATCAGTTCCAAATGGAGTCTGAGACTGTCTCTTCCTGGATGCCCATCACTCCTTCCATCCAACCACCCCCCTGTGGAGAAAGCCAAGAGCAGAAACAGATGTGAGCAGATGAAAGATGAAATGGTGGCTCCAAAGCCACCAGAGGGAAGCTTCCAGAGATAATCATCAACACAGAGGAAACATACGCAATCTGTTTCCTTGGGAAAAAGAGCAGAAGCTGTAAGCCCGACAGTCTTGGTGTGGAATCTAGGCTCTGAAACTCGCTCTCGGTGTGGCCTTGGGCAACGGGCTTACCCCATGGAGTCTCAGTGCCCTCAACTGGAAAATTAAGCCAATGTCCTTCCTTTCATTGGACTGTTGTGAGGGTTAGATAGCAGGTGTCTTCTGCCAGGTCAGTAGTAAGTCCTTGGTGTATATTAGGTCCCTTCCATCCCCAATCTCTGAGAAAACCAGGTCATTTGCCACCTGAGTAGAAAAAAAATCCATGTCTCCAAGAGGGAGCATGCCACCTCTTTAGTGATGACAACCTGAAGCTCACAAAATAAAGAGCAACCTCTGCAGGCATCCCACTGAAGTAGAGATAAAAGGCCGGAATGGTCCCTGAGTGCCATTGTTTGCTTCATGTGGACATGCATTGACAGCCTTAGAATGGAGAGATCACAGGCCCATCGAGCCCATTCTTCCTGGTGTGTGATCCTACCCACTTGTCTCTTTCAATTTCAGGGCCTGTCTCCGTAGGGCCTGCCTACAGGCACACACACTCTCTTTCCTTCTGCCGCTCCTGTCAAGGGCATCATTCCCAGTTCTGTCTCAGGAGCTGAAAGAGCTCTCAGCTAAGCCACTTTACCTTCCGAACCCCGTGGGTTTTCTGGGGATCAGCAATTCCCCAGACTGAAAGTAGCTACCAGCCTGAAGTGCTTCAAGTGAAACCTAGGGCGGGGACTTGACTACGATGTACGATGTCTCAGGGTGAACACCTCTGTCTTATCTGTTACTGTACCTTCAGTACCTGGGACAATCTCCAGCATGTCCCAGATCCCCATACACAAGGGTGAGGCAAATGACTTATCAACCAATCCATGATCTGGTATTGATCACAACCCCTCTCCTATTCCATCCTACAAATTAGTACAAAGTCTCTCTTATGGGCAACACACTAGGCTAAATACTGTGGAGGATGGAGAGGTGAGAGACACAAAGTTCCTGACCTAAGGCATTCTCAAGTGCAAGAAAAGAGATATACATTCATACAGCTACAGTCGGTGGAAGTCGAAATTGGTCTGACACCAGGTTGGCTGGAGACACTCTACCTACTGTCTCATGTGAGCCTCACACAGAAACCCTGCAAGGTTGCCATATACTAAACATGAGTGATTTCTAAACTGCGGTAAAGGATAGGATTACCCTCCCTGAAAACTTTTACAAGAGGTCGTATTTGATCTGGCTAATTTTAGTAGGTGAAAAAGGCAAAAGGCTTTTCAGGCTAAAGAAGCAACATGAGCAAACACGGGTGGGCTGAAATTGCCTGTTATGTTGCAGGACCAGAGTTTGCTGAGCCTAGAGCTTCGAGTGTATGGAGAAGGAGATGGGAGGCCAAGACTGGGGTCAGATAATTGTTTTTAAATACCAGCTGTGCAAATTTCCTACTGTTGCTATAAATCACAAATGCAGTGGCTTTAAACAACAAAATTGTATTATCTTACAGTTTTGGAGACCAGAAGCCCAAATGAGTGTCAATGGTTAAAATCAAGGTGTTCCCAGGGCTAGGTTCCTACCTTCCCTCTGGAGGCTCTAGGGGAGAATCTGTTCCCTTGCCTTTTCCAGCTTCTGGAGGCTGTACTCGTTCTTTGGCTCGTGGCTCCCTTCCATCTTCAAAGCCAGAAATGGCTAGTTGAGCCTCTCACATCACATCACTCTGGCTCTGACTATTCTGCCTCCCTCTTCCCCATTTAAAGATCCTTCTGATTACATTGGGCCCAGCCAGATAACCTCAAATCATCCCTTTATCTTAAGCTCAGCTGGTTAAAATCTTACTTGCATCTACTATCTTAATTCCCCTTTGCCAAGTAACCTATTAACAGGTTCCAGGAATTAGGACTTGGGCATCTTTGGGAGGCCACTGCTCTGCCTACCACACGTGGTTAAAGAGTTTCAACTGTACTCAGTAAATAGCATTGAGCTGCCTAATGTGCTTCAGCAGGTGAATGATTCATTGGCACCTGCGTTTTGAAAGCAAAACTGTCTGTAGTGTGACGGGTGGATCAGTGAAGATGAACAGCAGGGAGCCTAGGGAAAAGGACATTGCAATAATCCAAACGTAAGAAATAAGGGGTCTGAACTGAGGCTATGGCCGTGGGAAAGGAAAGAAGGGAGGAAAGGGGAAAAAACTATGAAAGTTCTTACTAAAAATCACAAATGGAGCATAATAGAAATGAACGGAGTAAAAAATGACTCTGGGGCTTTCAGGAAGTTAGTGTGCTGCATTGTACTTCCAAGGCCTGGGATTCAAATCCAGCTCCAACACTTACACAGGGCCATCTGTGTGTTCCATGTCCTAACCCTCATCCCACAGCCCACGTTGGTTGGATGAGTTTCCAACTTACTTCCCTCAGTCTATACATTCTTCCTTTCTTAAAAATGCGCTCATGGCCAAAGTTGTCTCCCTGCTCCATCCTGCTCTTGCCCATCTGCCTACAGGACTGATGGGCATGACTGTCACCACCTGCCCAAGTGCCTGAACTTCTGAGAATCTTCTTCCCTGCATGAACATTGTTTTGTCCTCACCTACATGTGCGGTCATCTCTTGGGCTCCCTGCACAAACCACCTGCCTGGAGCTTACTTGTGGGTCGCCCAGATTCCCATGTTCTTCCTGAATCGGCTTTGTTCTAGGTCTTGAGCCAGAACAGCAGAGAACTGGGCTATGACGGCCACATCCCAAGGCATAACAGATGAAGGGCTGCTCCATTTGTGTGGTGGGAAGTGGGGAGGGGATACAGAGTTTAATCTGTTCAAGCTCTTGATCAAAACTCCAGAGGTCTGTACCATATATCATAGTAAAAGGGCCATCCATTCAAGCAGAAGAGCGCTCATAAATCCCAGACATTAGAGGTGGAAAATATTTAGGGTATAATCAGAGCCTTGCCAGACCCAGAGAAGAATTGCTCCCCTTCAGTTTTTTGCAATGGACAGCATTCCTCTGGCAGCCACACCAATATTTCCAGTGGAAAATTATCTGGATAGCCTAAAATAACACAAGCCTGGATTTTGTCTCCATATAACTCATTGGAAAGGAACAGAACTTCCAGGGGCTGATGGTGGATGATTTAAGAGCCCTCTCTCATGTAACCTAAGACATAACAACAAAGAACACATAATTTATTTGTATTGATTCACCAGCACACATTTGATCATATCTCCTTGTCCTTCCTTTTACTAAGAATCTATGGCCACGGTCCTGAAAAATATATCTTTCGCAAAATGTCTCTGTAAAAATTCAGTTCCTCACATATCTTGGCTATAGCCAAAGAGTCCAGGCCAGGGAGACTTGCCAAAAAAAAGGGGACAGGCAGCTGGCAGTCCTTCTTGTGTGTTGACCCTGGTCTAAACAATCTCCCTCTGTGATGGGAAGTAGACAAGGTGAGCTTGGGAACTAAAGCCTCCATTCTGGGACAGGGACTGTCAGAGACCAAAAGAAGCCCCACAGAAATCAGAGACAGATCCGATTCCTGTTCTAGAAGAACAAGGAGCACAATGGAGCTGATCGGATTCTGAGACAAAGAGGAGGAATAAAGAAAGGAGCAGAAACAAGTTCGGACCTCATGCTAGACTGAGACAGCATAAAAATGCCCAAGTGTTCAGCACTGCTTCCATTTAACCTTCATTCAAGGTTATTTTGTTCAAATAATCTTGCACTAAGCATCTACTACATACTTGGCTCTGCTCCAGAAGCTATAATAGGTTAGACATAGTTTCTTCTCTCCAGAGGCTCTCAATCCAATAGGGGGACAATAAACAAGTAAGCAAAGGGTTTATTTAATGTGATTTCTGTGCTAACAAGGGTACTTACTGCACTAATTGAAGGACTTTGTCACTCATGATTCCATGGTGTAGAGGCTCCTTCATTCCAGAATAGAACAGAAAACAATGGGGAAAACCTAGGGAAATGGCTTTGCACTTTGATAAGCCTGATCAACTCCTGCTCCTGCCACATCTCTGGGGAACACCATGGGATACAGGGATGTCATGGCAAGTGGCTTTCTTCTAGGTGTCCACTCAGCACACTCAACAGCAGATCTAAAGTTCCCTGTGCTCACCCACATGTTGTATCCATCATAGCCAGTAAAAATCCTTGACCTACAGAATCCATGAACATAATACAATGTTTTTCTTTTACACCACTACTTTTGGGGTGATTTGTTATGAGGAAAAGTTTCCTGAAACACCATTCATAAAACATGTGCAGCTTTTAAGGTTTATAGTCATTATGCATGTGGAATTTTTACTAATAATTTATATAGACCTAATCTCCATATATAGAATGTAAACTCCTGGAAGGAACAGATTAAGACCCTTTCAGACATCTTCCCACAGGTATGCTATACCCCACATGCCCCAAAGAGTACTCATCACTGCTCAGACCTGCTCCCTCCTTTTGGAATGCTGCTTCTCAAAGGGGGCGCAATCATCCATTCAGTTGTCCAAGCCAAATATTCAGGAATCCTTCTCATACCTCATGCAAAGCCATTTTCTTATTCCACCTCTGATTTTCATATTTCACCTTTCTGTGCATCCACTTCTTCCCAAGTTCAAGTTCTCATCCTCTCTCATCCGCCGTACTGCATCTGCCTTCTAATTGGTCTCCTTTCATCTAGTCACACAAGATCTGTTCTACAAGGTGCCAGGTTGCCTTCCTAACATCTAAATATGATCATGTCATTCCTCAAAATCCTCAATGACTCTCCATTGCCTATAATGTAAAATCTAATGTGAATAGTGAGGTATAAAGGCCTTCTCAATCTGGCCCTTGCCTAGGTCTCTATCCTCATTTCTTGTCACTAGCTTTTCAATATGGAGGAGTTACTCACCCAATCATAGAAAAGAGAAATGATTTGAGTGACTTCTTTCAATTGTTCCCAAAACCAAGGCATTCAGGTTTAATATCTTTCTCTACCCGCCCCCCTCTCTCATTTCCAGTCACTCAATATTCCTATAAAACCCTCTCTAGAGTCTAGAGCTATGTTTTCCAATGCCATAGCCATTAACTATACATGGTTATTTAAATAAGTAAAATTAATAATTCAGTTTCTCCATCACACTAGCCAGCCACATTTTAGGCACTCAGCAGTCACATCTGCCCCCTGCTATTTTCTAACCTAAAGTGCAAACTGTAAATACCCATTGCTGATGTAGTAGAAAGCTAGCTTCTCCCTGCTGCCAAGAATCAATGCCCTTTTGTCCTGGGAACAATGACTCTTTGGGAAACCAATTCTTCCCATGATGAGCCCTGTGGCCTTGACCATGACACTGACCCTTCCCTCTGAGTAAGAGAAGGATCTACTGGCCTAAGACAATCACCCACCCTACCCCCATGGCACAATGATTGGTTCAGAGAAAAACACATTGCCCTACTAGAGCCAATGAGACCCAAGATAAATCCTGCTGGGGCCTCTGGGAAAGTGAAGCATCTTCTTTCTTCCTCAAGGAACATGAGGAGACCCACTTCTCAACAAAATGGAAAACAGACGTGAGTTCTAGCATGGCCCTCTTAAAGGGAGAGTCTAAAGTTGCTGAAAGATCACCACGTGGAATCTGAGATGCAGCCAACATTGCACAAGCCAATATAGAAAAGCTGAAGCAATCTAAGTCCTTGATCACATCATTTGAGCGGCTGGATCAACCTAACCGGAAACTGTTAGCCTCTAGTATTCCATGTAAAATCAGCCAAAAAAATCCTCCATTTTGTTTCAACCTATTCTTGTTCTTAACTGTTATACTTCCAACTACTCCGCCCACTCTTGAAGGCTCAGATCAAAGTTGCCTCCTCCACAAGGCCTACCCTGTCTCCTCCAGACAGGTTCTAGCATTCCTTTTATATGAACCTCGATGCATTCTAACATTGTGGCAATTCTTACTGCATTGTAATATTAACATTTTACCTTCTTACTACACTATGGGATATTTGAGAGAAAGTTTTGAGTCTCTTCATCTTCATTACAAATAAACAAACATAACCTTACCTGATAGATATTAGATGCTTATATGCATGTGTTAGTAGGTAAATTATTGGGTAAATAGTAGCCAATTGATAAATTCCAGTTAATAATAATGGTAGTAGAAATATAAGTCTACTTTTGGAGCCATTATTTCATTTAAACTTCGCAATAATCCCATGAAACGTGACTATCATTATTCGCATTTCTTTCCAAGATGAACCAGAGTCTTGGAGAGATTAAGTAACTAAGCAAAGTCCCATAATACATAAATGACAGCACCTAATATATTCTTCCCCTAAAAACCATCTGGGTGTTCCCTCCCACTGTTTTATGTTCTACCTCCTTCCTGATTAAGGTGTCAATTAACTCAGCCATTTCAGCATCACTTAAGTTACCATGGCAGTCCGGTATCCACTAAAACCTCACCTGGAATCTCTTCAAGGCTAAGTTCAAAGTAAACCCAACAAAATCCTCAAGACAGAACCACAGACTCAACCTCAAACCAACTCTTTATTCTAATAAGGTCAGTGGTCAGGGAACACACACAGAAGTGCAAGGCTGGTTTCATAGCTGTGTGAATGACTTCAGCTCTTTGGAACTGAAGACCAGGGCTATTCCTCCATATGTAGTTCTTCCTGCCTCTCTATTTTCCTGAAACCCAGGTTTCCCCACATTTTGAGACACACTCCACCCAGTTTGTTCCTCCAGGCCACCTACCCGGCAGAGCTCAGATGGCTGGCTCATGAAGCAATAGGACTACTGCAATTGCTAACTAAAAATTGAAACACCATGCTTGAGCAGCGTATCGTAGGTGCCCAATGAATAGCAGCTTCACTTCATTTCCTGGAAAGGAAATTGACTGATCATATTCTCCCTCTGACACACAGCACCTGCTTGGCCAGGTCTTGCATGCAGCCTCTTCCAGGCGGCAGTATAAACACGTTCCATGCAGGTAAACGTGCCGAGGGCTCAGGCCCCAGCAAAAAGTGCTTGGGGTCAAGGTGGCAGTCAAGTTCAGTGTTTCAGTAAAAAAAAATCTGCTCTGAGCTTGGGGGTATAAACATATACTACCCTAGAAAACTGGGAGCTGGGTCCACACAGGTGGGTGCGGAAATGCTCACCCAGAATCTGGTCAAAGTGAAATCTTGAGTGTCTGGGCTGAAGGAGCAGCCCCCCTCCAGCCTCTGGTAGCTGGGTTCCCACTGGGGTTGGTCTGCACCCACAGGCAGCTTCTTCTCAATAACTGGGCTGGGGGCTGCAGGCTGCTAAGGGTGCTGTTCCTCCCCAGACCTGAATCATCTGTCAGAGCCTCAAGAGGAGGCCAAATGGCATGACCACCTCTTGGAAAGTGGGATTTGTTTCCAGAATTCCAGTGACACAAGACAATCAGGAAATATATGAGCAGTCCCTCTGGAACTTATTGTCCAGAGGAAGGGCTGGGGCAGGAAATTTGGGAGTGAGGCTAAGGTGATGAGAGCCACACCACAGCTGATGACTCCCAAATGTGTATTCCCAGCCAACCTGAATGAGGAGGATGAATCCCACACTTTAAGAGCCTTTATCCATTCTAGATCAGTGGTTCGGCCAGAGTCCAGCTTCCTTTTTACATAAGGGCATCGTTCAAGTTCTCCAGTAGCCTCTGATTCTGACTAACCCAGCCCTGGGCAGCATGAGATGGAACACGAGCGAGGCCACAACCAAGGGCAGGACGTGTTCCACCAGATACCCAGTATGGCATGACACAGGCATGGGGGCCTACAAGCCACCATCGACGATACATTCTTGTGCTGCAAGGTAGACCCACATTGTAGAGCCCACCTATACCAGACAGCAAAGCCTGCATACAATAGGCCCCACTGGGTATGAGGAGGGTGCAGCTCCCAGAACACTGGCCAGGGCCCCAACCTCCTGGGCCCTCCCACAGTCAGTCTGGAGCAGGAGGTAAGTCCAGCAGCACTTCACGGCTGCATCCCAGCACCTCGATCAGGGCCGGGAACAAATGTTAGTTGGTCGAATGAACGCAAGACCAGAGCAACAATGAGCTCCCACTGTATACACTACTCAACACAAAAGAAACCCCATGGAGGCTAAATGTATAGCAGCGAAGGCTTGCATCTTGAATGCAAACAGCCCTGGGTTCAAATGCCATCACCCCACCTCCTGTGCACCCCTCGGCAAGTTTTATGAACCTGGAAGCTCCCTTTCTGTCTCTCACAGGCATGCTGACCCACCTAGGGCCGTGATGAGGAAGAGAGAAGAAAACAGTCAATCGAGAACTCAGTGTCGGCACACTAGCTGGCATTAGAATTGGCTCCAGAAGCTTCCATTTCTCTTAAAAGGCAGAGAAAAGGGTGAGAGGTTAAGTGACAGGGGGTGGAAAGTGGAGAGAGACAATTCTAAGTGACACCAATTTAATGTTGCAAACAACCCTCCAAACTGGGTTCTGTTCTCCCTGGCATCCAGGTGAGGAAGCTCAGGCTCAGAGAGGCTAAGAAACCTCCACAGGTTACACAGCACAGAGCTCGGTGTTGAGTGCAGGCCAAACCTCAAAATCCATGCTCTTTTCTCAACACAAGGTGGCTTTTAAAAGCTCCTGCTGGGTCTAGAAGATGACCTGAGCAGAAGCCAGTCCCATGGGCACAGCGAAGAATCTACTAAGCTCACAAACTCCCTGCTCACTGGTGGACCTGGGACAGGTGTATTTGTGTGTTGTGGCAATAGACTGGAGGTAAGGGACAAATTCAAGAAAAACAACTAGCCACGTGATAAAGCTCAGTTCTGTTTTTCCTTATGTTAGAAATAATAACAATTTGTTAGTCTAAGACCCAAAGCTGTGCTTGTAGGCAGAGGTACCTACAAGCAAAGACTGTGTAGCTTATATATGTGTGAAGAAAAATAGAGTGAACCCATGCTAAAAACAAAAAAGAAGAAGAAGAAGCAGCCCTGCAGCAGGTCTTGAGCCGATTACAGAAAAGCAAATGAACTCATTTTCTGCAATGCCGGCATACCACTGAATTAGCGGAAATTAATTTAGAAGTTATAAAGTGTACAGATATTCTAAAGACACAGGTATCCTCTTACCCTCCCGGGAATACTGTTTGCTGGCTTAGGCCCCTCAGGGAGCACGCGGGCAGAATGACAAAGCTATTTATGCCCATTAACCTGCTAATTCCACTTTAGGTAATATACTCTCCCATTCCAAGGAAATCTTTCAAAAGTGAAAAAGAAAAATACTATTTGTATGGAAATGTTCATAACACCGCTATCCCTCACAGGGAAAAAAAGCAAACAAACCACCTAAATATCTAACAGCATGAACATATTCAAGCAATTAATAGCATATTCTATGATGGATTCCATATTGTTACCACAAATTGAAAACTGGGAATGCATAGCCTGTATTAATGCAGGGGGAAGTGTAGACACACACTTAGGTTACAAATCAGAGCAAAAAGTATGCTCGTGCTCATTACAGCTACATGTAAATAGGTATATCCACTGACACACTGGTACCTTATATTAATGAGACTGTGTCCTATAAAGTTACATGTGTAATGACAGTTTATTTTTGTTTTGTGTATTGACTGAAGCCTACTTGGAAAAAACTGTGTCTATGTAATTGTGGAAATACAAACATATTCCCCTTTATGGCCATAAGTGACCATCAAGACAGAAAAATATTTTCAAGCAAACATTTAGGGTCATAATGAATCTACTTTGTATCTCAATTTCAAACCTTTACTTATTTATGTTTAAGTGTGTCTAAGAATGGAGTGTTCCAGCATCCCCGGTGACTGGCTTGACTCTGCTCTTCACTGCTATGGTTCGCTGTTACTAGCCCCCGTGGTTCAGCGGATGCGCCAGGGATAACCACGCACACGCGTCCTTCTTCCGTCACCACCGCGTGTCTTTCCCGCCACCTCTCGCAGAAGGCAAGTTTTTTGAGAGTAAGAATCGTGTCTTCCCTCTTCCCCTGCTTCCACAGAGAGCATCTTTGTCGTTCTCGTTAACAAACTGGGGCTCAGTTAGGATTTGATGAGGAGGATAAATAGAAAAGGAAGAATCATAATTATCAACTATATGTACAAGATATAATAATGCTGGGAGACATAAAAAGAGGAGCTAAGACAAATAATTAACATGCATTTTATTTTGGCAAAGGTCTTAAAGCAAATAAAATGCTCCATATCCATTAATTAATAAGTCGTATCTAGCATGTCCTAGTGACACAAAGATAAATTATACTCGATCCTGCCCCTTCCCCAACATATTTCACATTCAGTGAGCCAGATACATGAACTCACAACAATAATGTAGAGTGTCGGGAATGTCTTTGATGGAGGTTAGCATGAGGCACTATCAGTGAACAGAGGAGAGCTACCAGGGCAGCCTCCAGAAGGAGGTATGATACCTGAGTTGAATCCTAGAGGATGAATAAGGGGTTACCTTATGGAAAGGGAAGTTGGTGGATGGATGGGAAGGAGGCAGAATTCCAGGTCAGAGGAACAACATCTACAAAGGCAAAGGCATGATGATCAAGAACAGCAAGCAGATCTCAGACATAGAGTTTAAGTACAAAGTAGCTGAGCCTGAGTCACTGTAAAGCCTGGCTTCCAAGGAGGGTTTCGCTCAGTTATTCAGGGTGGTATGTGTCCTTGGAATGGGGAGGGAGGGCAGCAAGATGAGAGAGAAGGAATACAGAAAAGGCCCTGAGACGTCACCACAGGTAGGGAGAGAGGGCGGCAGAAGAAAGCAGCCTTCTGCCCACTATCTCCACCATCAGAGGAAAGGGAAGTCTACTTGCCCAGCATGCCTTGAGACCCAGAACACCAGCTCTCCCACTGTGGAAGGTGACTAGCCCCTCGGAAGCTATCAGACAAGAGATATTCTAGAGGAGTCTTATGTGATTAAGAGAGAGAATACATACTAATTCTACTTGGTAAGTTAGAAAGTTACTCTGGAATAGGGTAGAAAAAATCATGACTTTTCCTAAATTACTCAGAGAAACCAAAAAAAAAGAAAAAGAAATGGACTCCCTGAAACAAGTTTTTAGAACTTCCAGAATATTCACAACAATGATAGAAGAAAACTATCTTTTTTTTTTTCCTTAACAAATCCATAAACACATTATTGTCCTGGTTACTAATTTTGTTTCAAGACACAGATGGATTATTTTTCTTTAATGTCACTCTTGTCAGCCCAGGGCATCTTCAGTGGAATCTTCTCATTTGGGGTCATCAGTTCTGCCCATGAAGAGAGACCAAGGGGTACAGGAAAGACCAATGTCACCAACCTTGAAGAAGGGAAAGCCTCCCTGCTCGGAGAATGTGTAATATGTGCACATGAAGCCTCTTCTACATTCCAGCCACTGAGCTGGGTGTGTATATTAGTAAATATTAGTGCATAAAATAGGCTCTCTCTGTCCTCATGGAGTATTAAAATTAGTAGTAGGGATGAAATTTGTAAACTAAACAAAGAAATGAACATATAATTACAAATTGCAATGAGGGTCTCTGGATTAGAGAACGGTAAACGGGCTAACTTTCACATCGGGAGGTCAGAAACGCCTGTTCTAAATGGTGAACAGACGGTGAGAAGCAGCTGGCCCCTGGAGGAAGAGGAGGAGGAAAAGCACTGCACTCGCAGGGGACAGCAGTGGTGAAGGTCCTCCAGCTGAAAAGACCTTGGCCCATTTAAGAAACTAAGAGAAAGTCAGCGAGGCTGGAGGGCGTGAGATGCTGGATAAACGCAAGATGAAGCTGGAAAGGTGGTGAAGCAGGCAAGGGCCTTGCCGGACATGGAAAAAGAAAAAAAAACTATCCTAGAGATGATGTTGGAGTTAAAGACCAAGGGCTGCTGTTTTGGAGTCAGGGGTGGGGACAAACCAGGCTTCTATAGGAAAGAAAGGGCTTTCCTTCTGCCACTGAAAAGAATTCAAAATAAAAATAAAAAAATTCAGATATTCACCATCCACCTATAACACCCCACCCCTCAACAAGGAAATGAAGGTGAAACTGACCCACATTTCCTCCAAATACGATGCTGGATACCCTTTCAGAGGCTCAGCATGTCCACCTTTCCCAGCTGAAATTCTTGGGAGCACCACAGGGATGCCCTGCCATCTCCTCATCCAGCCCCTGCGAAGGGCACCGGCCAGCCTGAGCCTCACCTGGACCACCTTGAGAGACATTTCGTTGACACATGAGCAGCCTCTGTTGGGGGCTGGGACTGTCACTAGGACCACCCCTTCACTTGCTGGAGTGTTTCAATATTGTGTGTTGTTATTTAAGAAAACAACACTTTTTATTTTTGGAATCGCAAGCTGAGAACGAAAAAATAGAAAGAAAATAGTATCTCAGTGTAAGAGGTTTTGTTTATTTGCTCTTTTAACTGAAATAATACAACAAAATCTAGGTCGGTGTTTTTTCTACGATTTTGACTGAATTAAGAAAAGAACTGCTACAGCAAACAAAATCCTGGAATAACTAAGGAGGCGCCTAACTAGTCAGGGTCTGATCACTGGGCTAAGTGAGACATAATGACTTCCTTATGCTAACCTGTGCCTGATGCCTTTGGAAGCAGGTCAGTTCTGCAAGGCAGATGGAAGGCTCCATCTACCCTCACCTAATCCTTGAGGGTGCTATCAGATTAATCTCTTCTGAGGCACACCTCCTCGCATGCAACCTCCTGCTCTCAAAACAGCAATCCCTTCTCTCCCTACCAACTAAGGTGCATGGCCCCTAGTTTAGAATGTAAGGCCCCCTGGTATATCTGTCCCCCATCACTTCCCTGCACTGCTTCCCTAAATGAATTTCTGGTCTTTTACCCAACGTCCACTTTCAAGCCACTTCCCGTGAGATACTGCTCTTCAATCATTCCATCTCTAACTCTACCTGTCCTGTTCCGTAGGCTCATCCTAAATTCCAGTCTCTCTCAAGGGACCTAGTGACAAGGACACAGAACACAGATCTAGGTGGAATTTGTGACTCTGCCACTTGTGAGCTGGGTGATCGCACTTAACCTCTGTCTCAGTTTCTTCCTCTGTAAACTAAGTATGAGGCCCCTTCCTTTCTAGGCCGTTGTAAGGAGTCAATGAGGCAAAGCTCGATTTTTCATTCTTGTGCCACATCACACTCCCTCTTGTCTCAGAAGCCAGCCCTAACTGCCGCAGCCAGGCTTTGTCCTCTTCCATGTTCATCCCTTACAATAATTACCATGTCGGTGGTGACTGCAGGTCTGACTGCCGCGGGGCTGGGACCCCTCTGAGAGCAGGCCCTCTGGCCTTTCATCTTTGCATTCCCAGGAAATGGACAAATGAGTGAGTGTCTAAAACGCCTGGCCCAGGTCCTGGCGCACAAGCGTGCTAATAGTTATTTTCACTTCTTATGTGGCATTTTAATATGTTGCCTTGTGTTGTAATTATTGTATGCCATATCTCTTTCACTGGATTTTAAGTTCCTTGGGACTCTGGGCATGCCTTCGTCACTTTTAAAATTTTATTTTTTAAATTTTCATGGAGTAAAATCTCCTCTTTTTGGCGTACAGTTCTATGAGTTTTGACAAATGCATAAAGTTGTGTAACTACCTATCTTAGACATTTTTCTCTCTCCCTAGGTACTTTATCTCCCTATAATGTTTGGTGAATAAATAAATGAATAACTGAATGAAGGACTGAACAAACGAATACTTGCTGGGAAAGTTTCCACAATAGCCACCCAGATAATTCTTGAGTCAAAGAAAATTCAGAAGGTGAGATTATAACTGATATCCCACCTTTCTGCAAAGCAATTTCTCAATATCTATCAGAAACTCTCTTAAAAAATGCTCTACCCTCTGACCCAGAATTCACACTTCCCAGACTACACCCAAAGGAAATAATAAGGTGCCCACAATGGTCTCGGTGCCCAGGACACAATAGCATTATTTACAACAGCAAACTGCCAGAAACCACACAATGACAACAAGACTCAACAACAGAGAAATGGTTAAACTGTGGTGCTTGCACATGATGAGATAAAATTATACATTTACATTCTTATTGTATAATATTAAATAGGATGTAAAATCGTGTGACTCCGTTGGGTGCTGTCCCACAAACCAAGAGGTCACAGATTCAGTTTCCCATCAGGTCACATGCCTGGGTTGCAGGTCCCAAGTCGGGGTGTATATGGAAGTACCAGTTGATGTTTCTCTCCTTCTCTTTCTCCCTCCCTTTCCCTCTCTCTTAAATCAAAACTTAAAATTAAAAAATTATGTCATATTAAGTATAAAATACAATCTTTAAAACAGTATATATAATACTAACAAGTATTTGAAAAATGCATATACATATGTATATATGCTGTATAATGACAATCTTAAATAAAAATGTATACAAAATATTAACTTTTAACAAAATAAATGTGTGCGTGTTGCCATAATCATCAGTGTGTGATAGGTGATTTTTACTTCCTTCATTATATATTTTCAGATTTTCTAATTTCTTACAATAGATACGCTTGTATCTTTTATAATTAGAAAAAAGTTCTAAAAATAGAGTTGAAAGGCCTTTATTTCTGCCTTAAAAATCCCGTAACCTTTATTTCATATCTAGATGACTCAGTGGTGGCTAAATTTTAACATTCAAATGCAGCATATGGCTGTGCTTAGACGAGGACGTGCTTTCTGTCGGAAGCATGTTCAGAAATAGCCCGTCCCACTGGTGGGTGACACATTCCCTGCACACCTACAGGAAGCAGCCCCTGTCCCAGGGGACTGAGGCTCAGCAATACTTACATCAGGAGAATGTCAGATAAAGGACACTGGGTGGAGTCTGGGACATGCAGAGCAGGTTCGCCTTCACCACTAACAGGTACTGACTTTCCCAAAGCTCAGAGCTGGGACTATGCTTTATGCATGTCCATATCCCCAGCAACTAGCACAGTGGCTGGCCCACACAACACCCAAGCAGTGCTTGTTCATTGAGGATGGGTGAGGTGTGAGTAAGAGCTGGGAGACGGAAGAGTGAAGAGGTGCTCTGAAACCAGAGTCATCCCACTTTCCCGGAGAACATATGGGCCAACTGCTCACAGCAATGGCCCCAACTGCCACACCTCCCTGGACCCACATCTGTTGCCAGGTGTGACTTGCAGCTTCTCCCCCCAAGAGTCAGAGTCTATTATCCCGCCTTGGAGTCAGTGTTGGCTTTTGGCTTGTTTTGCCCTGTGGAATATGATAGAAGCATCTGGTTCTGGACCTAGGCCTCCAGACACACATTGCCTGTTCCTACCTGTTTGGTTTAGAGCCCCACCTAGCCACCAGGAAAACAGGCTGCAGTGGGACAGGACATGCGGCCAGCCACCCTGCAGGGGCAGAGCCAGTCAGTGGACATATGATGACAGCAGATGCAGGAGGAAGCCCAGCTAAGCCCAGAACAGCTGACCAGCTGGGATCAGCCCAAATCGCTGACTCTCAGAATTCTAAATCGAATACATGTTTTTCAAACCACTAAGTCCTGGGAAGTAAATGACAAATGAGCTTTTATGTCGGCTTTTAAATTTCTATTTGTATATCTTTAAAGGTATCTAAAATTCAGCACACTTTCAACTCATGTTCTCCTCAGGACCTCTAGTATTTTGTGAATGACATCATTATCCTTCTCCTTGTATATGATAAAAATCTAGAAATCATCCTCAAATCCGCCCTTGCCCTCCCCTACATTCTTGTACATATATCCAAGGCATCATTAAGTTCTGTTGAAATGCCACCTAACTATTTCTCAAATCCATTTACTTCTCTCAAACTTTATCACTGATACTTCTCCAAGTCACAATCAATCCACTTCTGCTCTGTGACCTATGACGTTACCTTACTTCTCTGAGCCTCTGTGTCCCTGACTGTAAAGTGGAGATAAAGTTAGTACCTACTTTGCAGAGTACATTAGATAACACATCTAAAGTGCACAACAGAAGATCTGGTATAACCATATGATCTCGCCTGTAAGTGGCACCTAATCAACTAAACAAACAAGTGAGCAAAATAGAACCAGAGACTTGGAAATAAAGAACAAACTGGCAGTGGTCAGAGGGGAGGGGGGAGAGGGAGGGGGATAATGAGGAAAAAAGGGGAAGGGTCAAGTCAAGGAACATGTATAAAGGACCCATGGACAAGGACAATGGGGGAGGAAAATTGAATGTGGGAGGTGGAGGGTGAGCAGGGCAGCGGGGAGTAATGGGGGGAAAATGGGGACAACTGTAATTGAATAACAATAAAAAAATTAATTTAAAAAAGAAAAAAGATCTGGTATAAAGTAAATACACAGTCAATGTTAATTTATTCTCTGTAATAAAAGGGCACATAGTACCCATTTACAGTGGGCCCCAGTGTTCTGATCCACCAACAGTTCCAGCATCTCATTTCCACGGAAGCAAGAGTAAACTGTCTTTGTCCAATGCCTCATTCACTCTCTTGGCCCCGGGCCCTTCCACATGCTATATCTCCCATCTAGCATGTCCTTCCCCTCTATCCATTACAGGCGAACTTCTATTCATCCTTCAAAACCCAAGTCATATTTTTACCCCCATATTTTCACCTCTCCCTGAGCCCCTCTCCAGACTTAACCACTCCCTCTAATCAGCCCCTTTTATGCTACCTCTATGCTCTATACATGTTCCTACTGAATTGCACATCATTGAACACTTATTCACCTCCATCTTGATTTCACTGTTAGCTAGTTGAAGACACCGGCTATGTGTTTATACCCCCACACATCAAATAGCACCCCGTGCGTAGTACATGCTCAATAAACGCTTAGTGAATGGATAAAAAAGAACAGATGAAGGGGCACTGCTATGTCCTCCCTCACCACACAAAAGCAGAAAGTAGCCTGAGTCAACAGAACCAACTTCTCCTTCTTCAGGAGCCTTAGTTCTTTCAGTGCCAAAGTAACTGGAACCCATGTGGAAAATATTTGTGTCACTCCCCCACCCAGATTCCTAATTCCAATTCAAAGCCAAGTGCCTGTCTCCCCGCCAGGGCAGCCCACAGCTTTACTGCAAATGTTTCCCTCAGCTCTCTCCGGTGCGTAACCTTAGCTATATTATTTACTACCGTGAACACCATAATATGTATTTAAATATGCTGTAAAGGTCAGACAACTGAGCCGTACCCCTTCCTGGGAATCCATTTCACACCATGGCAGAGTCAGGCCTCCCAGCACTCACTCAAACGCAGATTTGAAGGTAAATTATGAAGCCTTTTTTTTCTGGTGTGAGGACGACCTCCTCATGCATCATAGTCTATTGAATAATAGCTATAAATCCATCTGTTACAAGCTGGGAGAGCAGCAAGTGCTGGAAGCCACAGAGTGATTTTAACTTCTGAGCTGTCACCCTCCTATTCAGAGCTATAAAATTCAACCTCAAGATCAAGAAAAAATAAAGAGAGAAGAACGGAGGAAGCACTCACAGGACAGAGGCTGCTTCCCTACCACCTCCAGCCTGAGATGCTCCAAAGAGGTGGGTCCATAAACTTTCAGAAGACCGCTCATCTCCTCTTCTTTTAGTCCTATCTCTTTTGTCCTTGCCCTGATGCCTTCAGCTCATTTCTCCTTAATTTGGAGGCTCAAAGAGCTCTTAGAGAAAATGACTGGATGATTTACTGTGATGACAGCATGATTATTCCAGTTTCACCCCAAGTGGAGAAGGTTCTAGCGCTTACAGCATCATTAGCGACATTTCAGATGCCGTGCTGCTGTTATTGAGGCCTCTGCCCATAATCCTACTATGTCACTTGGAACTAAACTCCCAAACCCTCTGTGCCTAGACTTACCCTCTGAGCACACAGGAAATTAACTCAGAGGAGACAAAAACCTCAGCTAGTGGAATGACCTCCTTTGAACATTTAGTCATAAGTATCCTGTTTAGAATCCTGACTCTACTGATTACTAGCTGTGTGGTCTTGGGAAAGATACTTGACCTCTCTGTGTCTCAGTTTCCTCATCTGGAAGCTAAGAGTAACTTGATCTGATTTACAGAAAGTTAAAAAGTGGCAAAAACATTAATCTGCTAATGTTCATAACTTGCTTCCCACTTCTTTCTGTGAGCCTTATACATAACGCACCCTGTATGAAGACAGCAGGGTGCCTGAGGTTGAGGTTTAAAAACAAAGAACTGAGATTTACTCATGAAAAAGAGAGGGAGGAAAGGGATCAGTGGCTGAAGGAACAGGAGGAAGAGGAAGTTTAGTGACAGGGTAGATGGTGGGGTGTGAAGAGAGGAGCCCAGGACTACAAAGAGCAGATGAAAACCACGAGGAGTTTGGAGCGTGAGAATCATTGATGTACTTGTTAGAATCAAAGGAGATTCTCCACACGAAAAGCTGTGGAAACTGTAAAGCACTGAGCAAATTCAAGGTATCATTTCTAAACTAACAGAATCCGTTACCCTGATAAGGTAATTAAATAAATAGAGGTAAATAGAGACTGACATCGCAAGATACTTCCTCAAGGTTAATTCGGTCTCAGCGTTGGGTGGTAAACAATGATGTAACAGCTCTTTCCCTGGACTGTGAAACAGGCTTCAGTGGGGGAACTGAAGATCTTGTGACAGCAGAAAATTTAGTCTTGGACCCTGAAGGAGGCAGAGGGCCCTCCAAGGAAGAGCCAGAGGAGAAAAGAGTCAGGAAAATAATACTGCCTTTCATGAGAATCTAGAAGCAAAAATGGGATCACTCACCTGCAGTAAGAGCTTGAGTGAGTGAATGCACCTGGGGACTCACACAGGAACATTAAATTCATTCCTATAAACAGCAACCCAGAGACACCAGAAATGGAGAGAGGTGATAAGGTAGAAGGGGAAAAAAAAGGGCCAGTGATGGGAAATACAGAGGATTATAGAAAGTGCTTACAGCAGTGGTTTTCAAAAATATTTTAGCCCAGGAAATCTTCCTTTAAAGGAAATAATCCAACACATAAAACAAGTAAAATCTAGGTGAGCAAGATGAGGAGAGGTTTGGAGCTCAAATGCTCGGCTCCACAGCCTCTCCGTCTCCTACAGGCAGCTTCGTAGGGGGATTTGAGGAGCCCTAAGGGATCCGATATAACTGGGAGGCCACTGACTCAGTAAGGAATGGGTTCTGTGACAAAGACTGTCACCACCACTACACATGCCCCCTTCTTCCATGCAGAACTAGAACCCTCTCCCCCACGTTTTAGGTAAAAGATTTCATTTCCCAGCTTCCCTTACAAGTAGAAGAAATCATAAGACTAAGAGTTTTGCTAGTAGGACAGAGGTAGAAGTGATATATGCAATTGAGGAGTCACTTTCTTAAAAACAAGGTTGGACGTGGCAATGGCTGGCTTCAGCCATGTGGAAGGGATACACTTAGAAGCTAGAAGAGCAACAAGATGGAAGAGGCCTGGGTCTCTGGATGACCTTGTGGAGCAGGGACATCTTACCTCCCTGCACCACACACCTATACCTGGACATGGGAGAGAAAGAAACCTCCATCTTGCTTGGGCCTCAGCACTCTGGGTATCATGGTAACTGGTACCCTGTGACCTAAGTAACCCAGTGTGTGGGAGGGAAAGAGAAAGAGTAGGAAAAATACAATTTGGTGTCCACCTGACCCCAGATCTTTTCTGAGCACATCACTCTTGGCCACAACACCAGAATAGTGACCTCTTTGATCTTCAGAAGTAGTTCTTAGCTTTGGATGGTAATAGAATCTGTTTATGCTTCATTGTTAAGGGGAAAAGATTCTGCAGGTGGTCAATAGGTCCCATGGACCAAACTAAGACAGCATGGAGTTCTTTCCTCTCTTCGTTTTTGCTCCATTTGGGCCTCAGAGCTGGAGGAGGTTTTCATGGTCCTATATATTCTCCACTTTCCCAACACTCCTACTTCCAGGCTAGTCCCAGAGTGAGCCCTTTGTTTTCTGGGAGGAAACCACAGCCTAGCACCTCATTCTTTAAATCTCAGAGAGATTGATCAGCTCAGCCTGAAAAGTGCTACCTCAACTCTGAGAACTATTACAAGGTGTTTAAAAACAACTTTGTATAAACTCCACAAAGTCAATCTCTGTTGTGGCTGACTTCCAGTGCTGGTCTCCTATTTTCTCATCTTGGCTAATTCGATTGCCCAATGTATCCAGAATAAGGAGATTTTAGGTCCTCCATTCCCATCACCTGACAGGCTCACTATCTCTTGGCTTCAGGGTTCCAGAATCTTTGTGAAATCATTGTTAAATACTAGGTCATTACTGAGAATGATGATGTTGAGATGTTTAAAAGAAACTTAATGCCTCAGAATATAAAAGCTATTCTAATCAGTACATCTAATTACCAAGAAGAATGACTCACCAAAATATTTTAAATGTCTTAAAATATAATAAAAAGAAAAGAGATAATGTGAGCAATTGCTTAGTGAGCTGGCAAGGGGAAATAGATCCCAGAGAATACAATTCCCATTTTAGCATCAAAGAAGCCAGGATCTTTCAAAATCATTGTAAGTTCTATTCTTATCAGTGTTTAAACTTAAGGCCTTCAGAAGTGGTAAAACTTTTGAATTTTTTAACAGTATCTGACACTTGTCCTTGCTGCCTACTACAGTGACTATAAGCCTTTACATATCTGTAAATTCACGTACAATTTTGCTGTTAGAAACGCATGCATCCTTCAATGTTTTAGTTCCTTCTTTCAGGCTCTGCTTCAAAACTACATGCCCAGATGAAAGGCCTAAGATGTAAAAATTATGGTAGCAATAGATTCCTATCTTACGCTCAAAGATTTCATTTGCACTGCAATGCAATGCATAATTCATTCATTCACACATTTACTGTGTGTACGTACGGCAGCGAGAGTGAAAGGCACAAAAGGGATAGTAGCACTAACTGAGCCAATCACAGAGCTGGGCCTTTTACAGGGCTGGTATTTTTTGCCCTCCAAATTACCCTGAAAGTTAGGCAGTTTTAATTTTATTTTACACATGAGCAAATTATGGTTTGAAAAGGTTAAAGAATTTTTCCAAGGTTGAAATAAAAGATCTGCCAGGCTACAGAGCCTGTCCACTCCTCCACACGGTCTCCCGCCAAGGAAGGAGGGAAACATAAAAAACAAATAATGAAAGCTACTATGTCATAATCTCTTCACCTTAAACTGCCTATGAGATAGGTCCCCATAAGTCCCCCCCATTTACAGATGAGGATGCCTGGGTATAAGCAGATTAAGTAACTTCCCAAGGTGCTACCAACAAGTAGCCAAAATGGAACTTGAACCCAGGCCGTCTGGCTGTGCCTGTTACTAGTACATTAAAGCTGCCTCTCTATACTAAAAAAGTAGAAATACTCAAATGGAAAAAGAGAAATAAAATAATCACTGATTTCTACAAATTTGGTAGCAAAGTCAGTCCTAACTACAGGAATCAGGGAACACTAGACAGAAGAGGTGCATTTTGAAACTAGAGGCGTAAGGATGGGACTCGCCCAGACACAGGGAGAACCATAAGTGAAGGAGGGTGTGTATATGCTCAGACTCTGCCAGGGACTGACTTGGTCTAACCCAAAAGCCCTTATTTTACATTCGCACTTGGCGATGTTCATTCAGTGGGCTTTGACTAACGCATAATGAAATATATCTACCATTACGGTATCTTAGCGAATCCTTTCACTGCCCTCAAGATCCTTGTACTCCCCCTATCTCCTCCCCCCAGCCCACGGCAACCATTGATCTCTTCACTGTCTCCATAGTTTTGCCTTTCCCAGGATGCCGTTATAGGCTGAATCACACACCATGTAGCCTTTTCAGCTTGGTTTCTTTCACTTAGAAATAAGCAGATAAAGTTCCTTCCATATCTTTTCACAGCTTGGTAGCTCGTTTCTTTTTAAAGTCAAATAATATTCCATTGCCTGGATGTACCATAGTGTGTTTATCCATTCACCTACTAAAGGACATCTTGGTTGCTTCTGAGTTTTGCCAATCATGAATAAAGCTGCTATAAACATCCATGTGCAGGAATTTTGTGCGGCATATGTTTTCAACTCATTTGGTTAAGTACCAAGGAGCATGACTGATGAATGTATGGTGAGAGTATGTTCATTTAGTTTTGAAAGACACTGCCAAATTAACTTCCAAAGTGCCATTTTGCATTCCCACCAGCAAAGGGAGTTCCTGTTGCTCCACGCTGTCACCAGCGTTTGGTGCTGTCCATGTTCTGGATTTGGGGCATTCTAATAGGTATGTAGTGGTATTAAAGCTGCATTTTTCAAAAGAGCTTCCCTGTGAGTCTCAAGGTGTGCAGATAAGTCAAGGTATGGAGAAATATGGCACTTATAGGAAAAGAAACCCTTACCACCAGCTTGCAATTTCTCGCATGAGGATTATAAGGGCTCATACTCAACTGGTACTCACTGATACAGCCACACCAGCTAAAATACTGACATACTCCTAGACCTCTTAGTAAAATGCTACTACTTCAAGCTCCGTAGGTATCCAATACCACTCAAGTGGCCCCAGACACTCTGCATAGACCTCCCTGCTTTTCTCATATCCTGTACCCAGCAGGTAAGGCTTGGCACCGAGAGAACGTCTAGAACCCTGCTCCAGCTGGAGCCACGTCCTTTCTGATTGGGCAGTGCCTAGGCCCTTCCTGGTTCTGCAGTATTTTGTGTATCACCCCTGGGATTACTTTGTGAGATATATGCACCGTTTCCCAACTTTCCCCAATGACTAAGCACACTTGCTGGGCTTGTTAGACAGATAATCAGGTCTCATCCTCAGAAATGTTGATTCTGTACATCTGCATTGGGGCCTAGGAATCTGCATGTGTGTTCTTTTTTTTTTTTTCAAACATCCAAGATAATTTTTTCAATACCCCAAGGTGATTGTTTTTAGGAGAGTTTTGCAATTTAAAAAAAAACAGTATGGAGAAATATGAAACTTACAGAATATTCCACCCAGGCTAGAAAGATCCTTCTATGAAAAGGGTAGCTAAGTCCCAAAAGCATGGATTTTTGTATGTAGAGTCATCTAGAGATGCAAAATTCAAATTCCAGTCCTACTTTGCCTGCTGTGTGACTTCGGGCAATTGACTTAACCTCTCTGAAACTACTGTTTGCTATAAAGAGTAGGGTGAAACAAAAGTATGTGAAACATATAAAGTAGTCAAACAATTACAGCCTATATTGTAAGTAGGCAGCACACTCAATGAATTGTCTCTCGGCTTCTGAAAGATAACCTTGATTCTGATTCGAGATTTTGCAACCTTTTCAGAGCAGCAAAATCTGCCTAGGTTGGCTTAGCAAACAGCTTGGTGCCATCAAACCTGTGTAATTTATCATTCTTTTTATCTTACTTATTCAGTGGTCATCCAATCAACATCACTGTTTTTTTTTAATTATATTTGGAAAAAGACTTTTAACTCCATTTTGAGTTAGAAAACATTTAATTAAACAATTGTTATTAGTCACTAAAGGTTTCATTTTATAGCTATCTTGCTTAGGCTATTTCTTTTCCTCTTTCTATTTTTACAGCAGCAAATATTTTTGGCCCAGCTTCTTGCTTTGTTCTAAACTGAGGAAGGGGGAAAAATAGAAAATGCCTTCTTTCAAAGAATTTCACACCTTACATGCAGAAAGATTCTTTGGAAGCCCAGCCCATCCCATGTCATCAGGGATGAATGCCACCTTGTCATAAGTGCTAGGTTGCAAAGAGTAGAGAAATGGGCAGATAATAAAATTACTAAGCACTCAGAGTGTCAGAGATTGACAGGCTGGGGCCATCCATCACTGATTATATGAGACATTAACATGCTGCTTTCCTATTCAGGGACAAAGACAGCAACAAGAATAGTAAATAATCTGGAGTGAGTCGTGCAAGAAACCAATAATTTAATGAGCTGACAAGCAGCCAACACCCTGAGAGTGTGGCCTGCCTCTGCCCCAGAACTTGTTTTATACCCAGGCACCTGCCCTTGGAACGATGCAAAATAGCAACGTGTCCTAAACTCCAGTCCTTCGTGCACCACCTTCCTTCCAGCTACGTCAGTGTAACATCTGTACTAAATCTAATGTATTTCTTTACATTGGCTCTTCTTTTTATTAAAATTAATTGATTTTTTTAAGAAAACTTGGTATTACTACCAAAATGGAAAAATCAGTATTGCCAGCCATAAATGCAGAATAATTGTGACAACAATTGCAAAGCAGGAAAAATAAGGCCATTAAAGTCTAGTCAATACTGTCCCCTGCTGTGGGCTGTGAGCCTGAAACTGGCCTTTTCTTTATTAAAATAGGAAATTAACAAGTGTTAGAAAAGTGGTAAAGACACTTTACCACTGAGATTTTCCCTTGATGCCCTTAAAGGATTGAAAGCTAACTGAAACAGGATCAATTTTCTCACCAAATGAACCATTGAGACTTACTGCCACATCCATGTATTAGAGGAATTCCTACAAGTCTCACATTTTGGAAAATGCTGTCAAGAGCTTTGACTACAATTGGTATAGTACTAGCAGGCTTTTCACAAATACAAAACTATGGAAACCTCAGAACCTACAAAATCCAAATGTGAGAACACAGCTATGCTTCCACCAGCTGAGAGGTAGACAACTCAGGGCATCCCTCCTTGATGACTTTTCTATAAAACACTTTAGCAGTTGTGATCCTCTCCTTTTGATCCAACCAAGAAAGTTCAGCCAAAGCCACACCACTGCTCTGAACGGTTCTCCATCCAAAGCAGGGCAAGGAGACCTGACTGGTGGTGGCCGTTGGCGCAAAACTCTCATTTTGGAGAAAGCTAAAGCTGGTAACTAGAGCTTTGGATCAGGGAGCCAGGATCAAAGAGAGGTCATCATGGCAAGTAGGACTTGAGATGTGTTTGATCTGTGGGAACCAAGTTAGCTTGCACCAAAGTCTAGGCAGCACCAGGGACAGCTCCTTGTGGGCACCAAGACTTCATATAGAGGAGGACACCTGGAGCTCTTCAGTTCCCAGTAGAAATGGTCTTTTCTGGCCATCACCAAGTCTTTCTTTTTAATATACATCTTTGATTAGACAGCTGGTATGAGTAGTCAACAGGAGAGCTACTGGTCCTTAGGGAGCATTTTGAAAATTTGGTGGATGAAGCAATACTGGATTTAGTGGACAGAAGAAAATCATCTCCCATCTCATACAGCTTGAAATAGTCACCAGACATTTTTTAAAGATTTTATTTATTTATTTATTTATTTTCAGAGAGAAGGGGAGGGGAGAAGAAAGAGAGGGAGAGAAACATCGATCAGTTACCTCTTGTACATGCCATGACCTGGGACAAAACCCACAGCACAGGCATGTGCCCAGACCAGGAATCGAACTGGCAACCTTCCATTTTGCAGAGTGATGCCCAACCAACTGAGCCACACCAGTCAGGGCAATCACCAGACATTCTTGTAGGGAACAGCTTGTTTGCCATTAACCAAGCCTAGAACATAAATTAATTTTACATATAAGCAGAAAATATTTTTGCCTAGTATTAATCGACTAAATTTTTAGGCATACAACTACCATGTAGGATGAAGAAAGACTGCCTTTGGTTTTTTTAAAGAACTTAACAAAAAACATACTTGCCACTTTTAAAAAATCACATATTAAATGACAACACCATTTACCAGGTTGGAATTGCCAATACCACACACCAGTATCAGGCTGCTTTTGTAGCCCATCTTACTCATGATGATTCTCTGTATAAGGGCAAGCACCTGATGACTTCATTATATTTTCTAGTGTAATCATAGCTGAGCATTTATTGAAATACAAACATTTTGTTATAAATTACTCTCCATTTATATCTATATCAGACTTAGAACATTCTGTTGATTTTAATTATGTGTGTAGGCAGGTTACATTATCTCTGAATATCATTTCAGTTCTATAAAGTAAGTGTTTCAAAACATTTGTTACAAAAAGGGGGGACTGGGTCTGAGATGCTGGGGAGTATTGTTCTCAGAGATTGTCCCCATTCTGGTTTGTCTTCATCGTCTCCATATCCCCCACTGAGTCCATTTAGAGTCTTTTTTTAGGTTAAGAGAAAAGGAGGCTCCTTAGCCTCACCAAGCCCTATGTGGGTGTTAGACTATGACATTCAGAGGAACAATGTGTTTAGCCAAGGAGTTCAATCCAATGGGGTTCCTTCTGAATCTACTTGTTACCCCACCGGTCTCCTCCTGGCTACAAAATCTGAAGTAAGGTACACAGGTACGTGTTGTCTTTGAAGTTACTTTCCAAATCTCCTCTTCAACTAATCAATCAACTGCACACAGAATCCACATTCAGAACTTGATTTTTTTGTTTAAATTCTTCTGATGGAAGCTCTTTTGGTTCATTTTCCCTGGATTCCTGTAGCTATTTCTCCTCTGGGCTGCTGAAGGACTCTCCACCCTACCCAGGCATCTGTTCTGAGCCCCAGAACTCCCTTTATCACTATTTGTCTTTCTCATCTGCAGCAGCCACTTGGCTCTTTATCCCTTTGGCTTCATGATAAAAAATGTCTTAATCATCGACCCTTGAAGGAAAACAGGTGTACTGGGAAATACCTCCTGCTTCACTCCAGAGAGCTGCAGAGTACTAAGTGTTTTGACATTTTCCAAACCAAAACGCTGGACACAAAATCGACAAAAATATGGGCACAAAGTCTGACAATAGAACAAAGTACTTGGAATCCTGACTGTTCCAGAAATTCAGGGATGAATGATCCAGAGAAGGAGGTCTTACAACTCTTCGGAAGTAGCTGCCAAGGATAACAGCAGCTGCATATGACTTTTCTCTGGCCTGGAAACTGAGGCGAGAAAAAGGAGCAGACTTTGCATTCCTAACAGTCTGCCGGCATCTCCTTTGGCTCTTCCATTGCTTGAGTTGCCTTACTCTGACTCTTCAATGGTGGTCATTGCCAGGCTGCACCTTCAGCTCTCCATCTCTCTCCACATTAAATTCCTAAGAAATGTAATCCACTCTGACAGCTTCCTTGCAACCTAAGCGCCAATGAATCAAAAAGCTCCCTGTCTCTTCCAAAGCTCCTCCCTGATCTTCAATCCTAGAAACCCAACTGCCTCCTGGAAAACTCCAACCTTTGAACGACCAGTACTTCAATCACAATGTGTCAAAATCATGCACATTTTCCTTCCCTCTCCTCCACTAAATAAAACCCCCATTCCTCTGTCTGTATTTCTGTCTTGGTTAATGGTGTTACTGCCCTTCCCAGCACCCATAAGAGAAACCTGAAAGCCATATTACTGACCTGATTCATTCAATCACTACCAAGCCCTAACAACTCTACCTTTGCAATGATAACTGAGTATCACATCCTCTATATTCCCACAACTTCAGTCCAGATTGGTATCATATTTTACCTGGAATACTATAATACCACATACTTTAACTGATCCCTCTTCCTTCTCCCAGCTTCCCACCCATGCCCCAACCTCCTAGCAACATTACCCTATTAACACATAATGTCAAATCTCACACTTTGCACCCCATCAAGCCTTCAATGGTCACTGCTGGTGCAGAATCCAAATTCCTAAACACAGCCTTCCATTCTGTGTCCTTTCAATCAGGAAGGACTAGAAGCATTTGAATTAAACAGACCTGAGATTGAATTATAGGTTCACAGATTACTGGCTGTGTGACCTTGGGCAAGAGCAAGTGTGCAGACTCATTACTGTAATTACCCTAATTGTAGAGTCTGTGTTTATTGTACATAGAGTTCAACTTCCTATTCAGCCACTCTAGGTTAAAAAAAAAAATCACACACATGAGATGAGGTTATGTTATTTGACATTCAAAATAACTCACTTCTAAAGTGATAAGAATCTCTTTTTTTTTCTCAAAAATAGAGATAATAACAATGCTTATCCCAGGTTTGTTGTGAGAACTAAAATGAGATAGACTTTGTGTATATAATATAACATATAATTTTACACATGCAATTATATATAATATATATAAGCAATGTGCTACATATATATATGTAAAAACAAAAGAATTGATCTGATACATACACACACCTATCTCAAGTTCCAACAATCATGATATTAATGCACGGAAACTTACCCCTTATTAAGGATAAAAACTTGGATTAAACTTGGAAAATCAGCGACCCAAAAACCACTCAATCCCAAAGTAGGGACATAGCTATTGTGGAAGACCCAAGGAGCCCACCATCTACCTGAGGCTGCAGGAAGGGATGAGAAAGGATAATGCACAATCTACAAAGATGTAGGGATTTAGAGGCAGTAGGGCCATGTAAATTAGAATCATTACGAGTTTCATGAAGAAGGCTGCTTTTAAATAATCTTCTTTGGAAGGAAATAACAATTATGAAGAACTGTAGCCACCTTGATACCAAGAATACTTAGAAGTTCACTTTCCAAAACAGGAAATGTTGCAAAGACCATAAGGATAAATGTTCATTGCATTTCTTCTAGCTGCCAGAACAGCACAAATGCTGTGAGTAATCCAAGGGGAATAAAATACTCATCACCTTCAAGGACCAAGTGGTCTTCTAAAGGCTTTAACATGCTTAACTAGTGAAGCAAAGCATAATGGGATGCAGTCAAAAAAAAAAATGAACCAAGTACATACCACAGGAGAAAGAGACTAATAATGGCAGCAAAGCTGCGGTAGTGTGGAAGTCCAGTCTCACTTTCTCCATCTTCTTTGCATTAAGCCCTGTTGCCTAGATACTTCTAACAGGTTAGGCCCATGCTGTTTTAGGATAACCCCAACTTTTCTTGAGGTCTGAGTTTTTAATTCAAACCAGAAGCACCTCCAAAAGATGAGCTTCCCTTGGCAAGGAATGTAGACACTGGTCCAAGCTTCCCTCTACACCTATGCCTCCAATCTATTCCCCTCTCTTCTTTCTGATTTGATTCCAGAACAGAAATATAACAACTGTGGTCTCAGGAAAAAAGATTTTAGTCCCTGCCATAGTTATGGAAAGAAGTGGCCATGACCACCTTCAGAATCTCAATTTGGAAGGAGCTCCAATTTTCTCAGAGTTGCAGAGAATTCTGAATGATCCATTAGGCATCCACATGAATAAAGAGACAAAGGCTAAGGAGAAACTCAGGCCTCAGGTGCCTTTGGCTGCTCCAGCTCCAGACCACCTCAGAGCAGCACGGGCACCCTCTCTAAGCCTTTCTCTGTCATCCACTCACGGCAACCAGAGCACAAAGTCTTCAGACACCAGCACTCCTGTGTTCCAAGCAGAGGGTGCAAGAGGTGGCCTTAGAGTCGGTTCCTGAGAAGCCTGGGTTTCAGCTGAACTAAGTGCTTTCTTCTACCAAAATCCTAATCAGAACAAAAAAATGTTCACAAAACAGCCACTCTACACACCATTGATCACCACCGAGCTACCATCAACTAGCGATGTCTCCTGGGTGATGTTAGACCCTTTCCCTCCCCAAGCCTTTCCTTAAGTCATCTGCGAAACACAGGCAATACTTCACTGGTATAAAAGCAGAGGGCTGCATCAAATGGCTTCCTGAGTTATCTTCCTGCTCTAACTTACCTGCACAGCAACCAGGAAAAGGAAAGGCTATTTTTCCAGTTTGACAAGGCACTAACTTAAGCTACATTTGGACAGATATATGCTTGTTTGTAGGGCCCTGAGCCCATATTGCCCCACGAATCTACAAACAGCTGCAAAGGGACCAGTTAAAGAAGAAGCAATAGGAGTCATTGACTTCACCAGTCAACAGAACCCAAGACCTGCCTTTCCCACATTCAGCCCTCTGATTCCACTACAGGCCTACTCTTGAGTTCGTGAAATAGCTTTTTAGCCTTTCTCAGATGTACCCACCATTCCACCAGCCTTGCTCTGACCAGCTCCTGCATGTTCCTTCTTTAGCTCTCAGTGCACCCTGGAAGTTGCATTCCCAGTTGCTGTTCAGGGCTGTTCCAGGTTCTCCCAGTCCCACTTACCCATCCATGAGAACTGGCCAAGAGAATGGCACTGTTTGTATACTATGAAATAAAGCAAGAGAAGAGTTGCCTGAGTTGCCATCTCTATGCGAACTAAGAGTGTCACCTTATGAAAGTCAAGCAGCCATGGACCTCAATTTCCTCATCCTTAAACAGAAAAGAGAAGGTGGAACTTAGTTCATTTAATAGAGATTGCACATATGTGTATATTATGCAAAGGACCATACTCGTACTTGATTTTGCTAAAGGTAAATGCCATTAGTGCTAAGGCCACATTTTGCTCATCTAAGTATCCCCTGCTAGCACTGGGAATGGTACATAACAAGCATTCACTAAAATGGTCACCAAATTGTCAGTTGCCAAGTCCTAACCTCTGCCTTCAGCGTCCTTATACATTTATAAGGGAAAAAAGAAAACTAAGGATACATATAACCATTGTAAACGTAGAAAGTCAGCACAGCATTAAGAGATGCATTAAGAGATAAGCAACAAAACAGAGTTACTTAAATCCTAAGAGTAAAACTTGTTTTCATCTGAAGTATCAGGGAAGGCTTCAGGAAGGAAGTGGCATATGAGCCACTCGATGGGTGAATTATGTAACTGCAGAGACAGGGAAGGGCTATTCCAAATGTGGAAACAAGGGGACCTTCCAATGGTAATCAGCCTACATGGGGATTCCAACTCAGGACTGTAAGTAAGACTTTTCTCTCCTATAATCTTGAAAGAGACCTCTTGTTTCTTTTCCTTTTTCTGGCTTTCTTTCCATTATGGCTTTTTTTTTTTTGTAGGGAGTGTCGGGGGCAGGAGGTGTCCCTTTTCCTACTTCCATATCCACTGCAAACTCCTACTGGGAAGTGGCTTGTTAATGTTCTTCCTTTCTTTTTGTCTGCCGTAAGTTAATGGGCTTTCGGCTAAAAACTTGAATTTATGCACCCTACATTGTCTTTTCAGTATAGTTTTCAGTAATTTATAGGAACCGCTGTCTGCTGCATTGTGTTATTTAGCACTGTGGAGAGCGCTCCGGTACAGTCTGCCCACTGGTGTTTCTGCAAGGGAGAGAGGCAGTGTTGTATGGAAGCTGAGGGGCTCTCACGCTCCCATTCTGCACAGGTGAGTTCCCAAGCAGAGTTATGGCAACCCCGGCACAGACTCCCCCGAGTCACGCCAAACCATAAAGAAGAGACAGGATGAGGGAGAAAGTGCTGAATTATCTGACAAAGTTGGCCATTAGGGCAGCCAAGATCCCTGCTAGCCAGAGAAAGCCAGACAGAGGAAATTTCATCCCTAAAGTCACAGGTGCTGGGTATTGTTTCTATGGGTCTGCACAGGGCTCAGAGCAGGGCAGACTCAAGTGCTTGCCTCCACTTATAGCTACACTTTCGAAGGGCAACCAGTTTTCTCTAATGCTTCGCAAGTCCTTATTCTGAATACATACTGTGCTAAGAATTATTCAATTTGTTTATTTCATTTTCTCAGCAATTCTGTTCCAGCTTTTACCTTTCCTGTCACAGAAACCCACAGTGGGAAGAGAACTTCCCAACTGCAATTGCTGTAGCAACCTAGCAATGCCGTGCATGACCTGGGTTTTTGAAGAACAGCGCAGGGTAAGATGTGCTACCTCCGCCCTGAGTGAGGCAATGAACAAATCCTCGCCCTCCGGAAATCTGATGTCCAGTAGAAAAGATGAAATGCATTTCAATAACCTGGGGCAGAATGTACAGAGATACGGAGTCAGGTTGTCTCCTGGCTCTTCAGTCAACTTTCAGAACCAACACCCAGGAGGATGCTTTCTGACTAACGAAGCTTGTATCTACTGTGCAAAGCTGAGTATTACTGAAGGAGGAAGACAGGACATCAGAGAAAGGTCCAGGAAAGGGACTGTGGAATTCCAGACCTTGAACAAAATATAACCTGCTGATTTTCTACAAGCTGAATTTGATTGTTTCCAAGAGGGGGCACGCCACTCTGGTCACCAAAGACCTCACCACTGTTACTGCCTCCCACTTGGCCACTCCAAACACTTATGTTACCTCTCGACCCCTGACACCCAGAAAAGAAATTCTGAGAGCCCCAGAGAAACAGCCTGAGCACCCCAACCGTGCTGAAGAATAACAAGGCATCGTAGAAAAGGCAGAGAGTGTGGGTGGTGGAGACAATGATGTCATTAGGAGGGATGTCCAAGCTTTAATAGATGGCACATAATAAATCGGTGTGGTATAAATGCAATTTATGTGGGCCATAATGTACTCAATTTATCCCCATAAATGAAGGTAAAATCGTACCTCACCTGACAGGTCCCAGTTCTTACTTATCATTAGCAGTGATAAATCCCACACAATAATGGGAATTCCTGGAGACAACTCTTCATTTCTGGGTAGCTTCGGTTAGTCACATTCAAACCACAATTTTCTCATCCTTCCAAAAGCAAACCTTGCTAGGCATTATAAGATTTGAAATTCATCTTTCAGCCTTAAGTGATTTTTGAGAAAGTAATACAAGCATAGTAAGAAAAAAAAAATCCAGAAGCACAAAAGGGTTTTCTACATAAAGCTTTCCCACTTCTCCCTCCTTCAATCAAGTATGTCCCTAATGGCAAATATTATTACAAATATCTTGTGAATCTTCCCAGAGATCACCCTTGTAGATGCAAGGTACACATTTATAAATCAGTGTTACTTTTATACAAATGGAAGCATGCTATATACACTGCTCTGCCCACATTTTTTCTCATTTCACTTTATGCTGGAGAACAGTCCTTATCAGTAAAAATAAATCTCCCTCACTCCTTTTAGCAGCTGCATACTATTCTATTTTATGGATGGACCATAATTGATTCAACCGGTTCCCAAATGACAGACATTATGGTTCTTGTTCCAATCGTCTGTTCCCACAACCCAGCAATAAATGGCCTTTTGGCTCCACTTTAGTTTTCTTTCAACACAGCCTCTACCTGATTCAATTTCCCCACCTTCTTCACCTAGACTCGGGAGCCTACCCCACGAGACAGAATAAATGTCTCAGCACAGCCATGGTTCTCAGCGAAATGAAATAGAATGAAATCCTCCCTCTGTACGTCCTTCTTTAGGGAGTTGATATGAGCAGAGTCTGTAAGAATAATAAATCTCTCTTGACACAGGAGCCGGGAGGAAGGCTGCCCAGGCCACAGCGATGGGCTTCTTAGTTTGAGATGTCGACAGGCTATATTGAAAGCAGAAAATGAAGCCGTATAAATCTGTAATTGTAACCCCCGTTCTCACAGGCAGAGAGCTGCCTGCTTGTATTTGGTTCTCATTACCTGCTTACAGATGTAATTTCTGTGTGGTTTTTTCCCTACACTGCAGTTCACTGGGGATTCAAGCTAGAGCAGTAGGGCTGGGCACTTTTTTTAAAAAAGAATGAAAAGGTACCTATTATGGAAAATTTTCTCTCTTGAATCCAGCTACTGTGAACTTCACTGTCCCTCTTCAGGTGAGAATGTCACAACCTTGTGCAGATACAAATTCCACCAGCCCATCCTTCCCAAGAGCATCAGGTGGTGAGGCTGGATTGTAGCCGAGTTCAAAGTATTCACCAGCTCAAATGGGCCAGCTCGACCTCTTCCCAGGCTAATGTATGCATCCTAGCCAGAAAGAAGGGGTCTAGTTATTTTATTGGATTCATTATGATTCGTTATAGAGCCCAAATGAGGCAGACCAAAACAAACAGAGGTAACTGTGGCATTGACATGATTTGCTGCGACAGGGATCATCATTCTGAAGTTCTCTCTCTACAAAAGACTTCACTGGTGAGCCCCTCAATAAGGACATGTGATCAGAAAAGCCAGCTTCAACCCCTACTGGGCTCAGCAATGAACCCAAGGGCATGATCTCTCTATGTTCATCTTGCCTCATGTCTTCCTTCAACAAAAAAGGGGTGGGGGAGGCTATGGACTACAATGAGAGGGCCAAGTCCTAAAAACCCCAGAGGGGACTCTCTGTGTGCCCTATTCCTTTCCTATAATAACTATAGGACATCATCCAAGTGGCCCCTGCTCTAGAGAGGACACTGGAAAAAGGAAGTGGGCTATGCTGCCTTGGGACACTGAAAGGCTCTCCATCTTTTCTTAAAGTGCTTTCAGTCCAAGCTTGAGTTCAGGACAAGGGGCCAGACACCAAGGCAGGCCCTGCTTGATGCTGCACGAGTCTTCAATCCCGGCGGACAGATTTTAGGTCGGCAAAGGCAGCGCCCAGAGAAGAGGAGCTCCGGTCCAGACGACCTGCTCTCACAGCTCACTCTCTGCACCTGAACCTGAAGCCACTCCTCTCAGCTTCTATCTTGATGATTCAGTTTTCTTTATTTTTTGTGTTTCTTTTCATTCCTATATTCGTTATTGTTGAGAAGGAAGACGGTCTCCGCAGGGGTTAATTCTGCACTTGACATATAGACACTAAATAAATGTGTGCTGAATGAATGACTGAATGAGCTATACACAAGGGGTTACGAACTCACTGTGCTAAATTACCATTCCCCGAAAACAGCGCTTCTCTGAGGCCAGGGACTGGCGTGCCTCCTTCCCTCAAGGGCCCCAGTGATGCTGTTCAATACACAGCCACAAAAGCATCCACAGCCTCCATGGAGTGTCCCATGATTTAGGTATAAGAAATTCTGAGTTCATGAACACAGAGGTCCATGCACCACCTCAAATCACATGCAAAAGTATGTGCATCAATCCGTATGCACTTTTCTGCAAGAAGTTCCATGACTTCCAGCATACCCTCAAAGGAAGTCATGGCTTTCAAATAGCTCCACATTCACTGACAGAGAATCAGAAAACCTGAGAACTGGAATGTCTCCTCTTTCCTCCCTGATGTGCAGCAGGGTTGAGCAGTGGGGTGAAGGGGAGAGGCTGCAGGTGTGAATTCTGCTGACTAACAGGCATCATTGCTCTGCTTTATGGAAACAGATAAATCACCAGGACTTAAAGAATCCCGGTCCCCACAATGCTCCTGTGCTTGACAGCAAGCACATTATTTTTCCGCACCAAGTCAACATCTCCAGAAGGAGCAACCAAGCCCTGTCAGTCCAAGAATAAGAAAGGAGGCTTGAAGTAAGATTAAAGAAATAAATAAAGCTCAACGTGCGAGCTGGGAAGACAGTCTCTTCCTATAATGGTGCTAAACTGCTCAATTCTGGGAAAGGAGGACAAGAGTGAAGTGATGCAGCATGTCATCCCTGAGCCCAGACACCATGCAGTGACAAGCAGCCTGTCACCCCATCCACATGGGTGGTTCAGGAAGCTGAGTATTCAGCTCTGGATCTGTTATGGCAGCATTCAGGGAAATAACACCTGGGTGCACCTCCTTCAGGACTGTCCTGAAAGCAGTCCTCATCATAAAAGGCCTAACTTTGCAGGGCCTTGCACTGCATTTAAATATGGGACAGACTCTGTCCCTGACTACCTCTTGAACAGGGTTTCTCAGCCTCAGCACCATGGACTTCTGGGGCCAGATAATTCTGTTGTGCATGGCTGTCCTGTGCATTTAGAATGGGTAGCAGCATCCCAGGTGCCAGGAACACTCCCCTCAAAAGCAGTGACAACCAAAAATGTCTCCAGATTTTTTCAAATGTCTCAAAAATCACCTCCAATGAGGACCACTACTCTAATCGTGTCCCAGGAAACACCTGTTCTGAGGGACATGAATAGTTGCTAGAGAAAACGAAATAGAATGCTGTGGTCAGATAATTTGGGAAACACTGGATTAAACAAAGATAAACAGGACTCTCCCCTGATGGATTTCTCAGAGTCTGAAATAGATGAGGGTGTATGGTGAATCTCTAAGAGGGAAACATAATGCCCAGCATTCTGCCAAAGGCATTTGGCCGCAAATTCTTTTATCTCAGAGCATTTAGGAATAGTATTCCAAGGGATTTACTTTTGGAAACACATCTGTAAGGCAAATTGGAAATATATCTCTAAGGCAAACACTGGGAGGAAGAGATAGAGAAGAAGCTGAAGGATGCAGCCTGTGGACACACAACTTCCTGCAACACTAGTTATCAGAGAGCCTCAGATTTCATCACTAGAGATTCTTTTTTGAAACCAGGTTTAGACTTCCATGCTTGGAAGATATTAAAATCAGATCACCATCAGCGAGCCCATTCTCCAGGGTAAGCTTATCAGATAATTTCCTCAAGGTGAGAGCTGGCCACATCCCGCACTCTGAGGGGGGTGGAAAACCACAGGGGCACTTGGAGTAGAAGGGAGTAACTCAGGAGAGAAAGTTAGTAAAGAGGACACCCAAACCAACCCGTCTGAATTCACCATTCTGGCCAGGGCTGCCCTGGATATAATATTCACATTCACAACCTGCATGCCTGGACTTTAGAAAAGAGGAGATAGTAGGAAGGCCGTCTTGTAAGAGAGGTTAGAGTTGCTCTTTGTAAAATGGATTTCAGATAGTATTATTCTACCATATTGACTTCACTGTAATTTCCCCAGATTCCAAAGACCCTAAAAAATTAAAACTGGAAAGGACCTTGAATTATCTATTTTTTTTAAACTTATCTCCAAAAGGCATTTACTCAAAGCCCAACATATAAAACACTAAATCCTAACTATTATCGTTAGAATGACACATAAGCCCCACCTCAACCTCTTGCAGCCCCTGAGGAACCTTCCAGAAAGCCCAAGCTTCTCAGAGCACCACTGGAAACCCAATACCCCCATTTCACAGGCAGAGGAAAGTGAAACCCAGACAGATTACGAGACTTGCCTGAGGTCCCACAGCTCACGGTAAGAGGCCCCACAGCTCACGGTAAGAGGCCCCACAGCTCACGGTAAGAGGCAGGAGAAGGACTAGCCTGGTGCCTGACTCTTAGCCCAGTGCTCCTCCCATCTCTCCACATGTTCACTAAACACAGGAAAGCACATACTAACCCTACATAGGATGAGTTGCCTTGGAACAGAGTGATCTGCTCATCTCTGCAGCTATCCCAGAACAGGCCACTGATCATTTGTAAGACGTGGTTACTGCACCAACAAAAAAAGATGAACTACACACCTTTCCAGTCTCTTCTGAAAGTCATACTAGCACTATAGTGCCTTCCCTGTTTTTAGAGACAGGATGCTCAGGGCAGCCTGCTCTACAGAAGTGACAAAGCCCCAGACAAAGGGCAACCCTGCCATTCTGTCTGCTTCCCCAGCTCCTGCCTTCTCCTGATGGAAACAGGCCAGCTGAAATGAACAGTGGGCTCCGCGTGGGTGAGCAACGGTAGACGACAACCAGGTGACACATCCCTAAGCCAAGTCAACAACTCCAGGCTCAGTGCGTATCAGGCAGAAATATGACAGTGCCTGTCAGTCACAGGAACATCATAAGGGGGGTTTAAAATAATAAAGCCACCTCGGAACCGGTAATCCAAATGATCCATGCACAAGACGACAGATTCTCGCACCAGATTATTGAGTATTGCAGGAAAGCTCAGCCCAGGCATGCTTGCGAGTGTCTGTGGGTACACACGCACCCTACCCTGCACAGAGAAACAAAACCAGCACTGTGTCTGTGAAACTCAGGAACTCCATCTTAATTCCACCTCAGTTCCTTAATGTGAGGGAGACTCCACAGGGCTAATGAAGGAAGAGGAATGGGGTGGACCCCAAGGATCCAGGGAGGAGAAAGAGGAAGACCTGCCCTGATACGAAACACCAGCACAACTATATACGTGATGGTGATGATCAGCAGGAGGACATGGAGGCACCAGATGAACCCCACGCATCTTCTGCTGGGGTCTCTCTGGAATGCAGGAAAGCATACTTGATATTGGCAATTAGAGAGGAATAGTGGGACAGCTAAGTGTTCTTTTTGTTTGCTCTGTGTGCTTTTCTTCTTTTTTTTCTTGGGGGGGAGGGGACTTGTATTTTGCATGTTTTCTCCAGGAATCGCCATGCCTCCCTAGCACATAAGCTAAGTGGGTGGCTCACAACCATGCCCTCCAACAAGCCACTGCCTCTGGAGTGCCCAGAAAGACCCAACCCTACCTAGCACACTCCTCTCTGCGAGAATCAAATGAGATGGCTGATGTGAAAGGACTTGAAACAAAAGCACTGTGATACCTGTGCCCATTACAAATATATAATAATCTGTGGGATAGGCGACTGTGGTGGGTGGGACAAGTCCTGACCTTGGCGTCACAAGGGGTTCGAATGCCCATGCTAACACTTACCAGCTGTGTGATATAAGCAAGCAACTTAACTGCTCTGGGCTGCAGGTGGCTACTGTGAAGATCCAAAGAGACATAAAGGTGGGGATGAACCACAAAATACTCTGTAGATGATAGATATTAGCATCACTATACGCCTGCCTGCAGAGTTTCCTGCCATCTGTAATCACCAGTGATACTCATGTTCTACTGGTCGTAGTGTATATTACTAACAAAGCTACATAATGTATCTCACAATCATCTTGCTCTCTGATATTCGAGAATGATACTTTTCCTAGCAGTACTGATATCAGCAATAATAATATTCTATAGCTAGTACCTATGTGTTTTATTCTCTCCTTAAAAAAACAGTGAGCTCCTGAGGAGAGATCCTACCCGACAGTTCCCTGTCAGAGTCCCTATAAGATACTCAGCAAATGTTTGATGATTGACAAAGGACACGGGACTCGTGGTGCCCATCTCAGCTGGCCACTGGCCTGGCCTCCCTCTAAAGGTATTTGTCTTCAGAGCCTGAGTTCAGCATATTCTAGGAAAGATAACCCTTATCTCCCATCTCACCCAGAGATCTCATTTCAAACCTGTTACCCCACAGAAGGAAAATGTGCTTTTGGATCAGAATCCCCTCCAGGTCCAACAGGGGCCAGAACCAGAACTGGCCCTCTCCGCTAAGAAAACAGTCCCTCTGGAAATGCAAGGGATACCCAGGTATCATGGCACCAGACCAAGCGGGCTCCTCTGCCATCAAAGTCTCTGTGAGGGAGCTGCACTCGGAAGGGTTCGGCATGGGGAAGGGGTGAACAAACTCTGAAGGAGGCGTCTAAGGTTTATTAATAACTTCCCTTCCCTCCATTCTTCCCTTTCACGTTCTCATCTCAGGGTGACCTTCACAAGTCACACCACGAGAGAACATTTATTAGTATTATAATTATAGTGATCATATTGGTCCGTGTGCTCACAGATGCCTCTGAATAAGTGACGTGCGTGTTCTCCTTGCATTTCCAATTCAGTGTCTCGGAGCCAAAAATACTCTATCAAATTACGCTCAGCTTTTCTTTATCTGCCTCTTTTCTCAGGGCAGCTCTTCCCAACCCTCCACCAGGCAGACAATTCGATTCTTTGTACCACCCCCCACCCCCGCTTCCACCCCCCTGCCCCACCCCCCTGCCTCTTCCTCCTTCCCACCAACAGAACAGCAACGTGCTTAAGGTTAATACACCCGTCAAGCCTCCCTCTGATGAATGACAGGTGAAAGATGTGCACATCTCCTTAAATAATTCCTACTTCTAATAACTGTGATTGTCAGCTCTCACACCGCCCTCATCAATTGATGCGGGGCAGTGCAGGGTGAGGCTAGGGAGAATAGAGATTTGCAAACTGGAAAAGACAGGGAATGAAGAGGGGCCTCTCCTGCCATCCTGTCTAATCAGTCCTGAGGTTGGGGGTAGGGGAGCGAGAGTAAAAGATGCTTCCAGAACAGGTAAGCCAACAGCAGGAGCCACTGTGCCAGATGGGAAGTGAATAGAGGGCAGAGACCAAACTGAAAGTTCAGCATCTAAGGGGTCAGTGGATCACTGGGCAAGAGAGAAGTCATTGCCAAGATACCAAAGTGTCTTTACAAGACATTGGCTGGAGAACCCGGGGGACAGCAGGCTTCCCACTCCCTTCGAGAAGTCCCCTGGGATTAACAGCAGTAGTTGGGAAGAATCCTCACTCTCCATTTTTTCTCTTATAATTTCCTTGACGTGAATCCTCCCAGCCTCTTCAGGTGTGTGTGCGTCTCCTCTAACTACCTAGACAATGGATGCCTGGGAACTCCCTTTCTCCACTCAGACTATGGGTGTGAGACTATGGTACATGTATTAGTGTCCTACGGTTGCTCTAACCAATGACTACAATTTGGTGACCCAAACACAATGCAAATGTGCTCTTCTACAGTTCTGAAAGTCAAGGGTCCAAAAGGGGTCCTACGGGGCTAAAGTCAAGGTGTCCTCAGGGCTGGCACCTGCTGGAGGCTCTAGGGGAGAAGCCACTTTCCTGCCGATTTTAGCTTCTGGAAGCCAGCGGCATTCCCTGGCTCACAAACCCTTCCTCGAATAGCTCCAACCTCTGCCTTCCATAGTCACAGGTCCTACTTCCTCTGATCTCCTACCTCTCTGTTATAAGGACCCCATGATAATATCAGGCACACCCAGATAACCCAGGATAATTTCCCCATGTCAAGATCCTTATCTTAATCACACCTGCAAAGTTGCTTTTGCCAAGTAGGATGACATTCACAGCTTCCCAAGACTAGGATATGGACAACTTGTGGGGAGCCAGAATGTGCCCCAGCAATACAGCAAGGCTGTTGTGAAGCTAAGCAGAAAAATTACTATGAGAGCATTTCACAGGTGCCTAGAATCCAGGCAGTTGATGACTGTTAAGTCTCTTTACTATCAAATACAATAGTCATCTGATAAGATCTTTGATGCAGGCTCTCTCATTGTATACCTACCGAAAGCCATGGGACAGATGTGGTTGTCCTTCTTTTGAGAAGACAATACAGGCTCAGAGAATATGTCACTTGCCCAAGGTCACCTAGTTCACAAATGGCAGAGCCAAGGTTAATATCTAGATGTATCTGAATGAACAGATGACAAATGTTCAACCAGCACTGTTACTTAATCCATTATTTATGAAAACAGGCTACATGTCAGAATTACCTCTGGAGCAGAGTCGCAATACAGATTCCTGGGCCCACCCATGCAGATTCTGATTCAGGATATGTAAAATGGGGTCTGGGAATATATCTTTTTAAATAAGCTAGATGTATAATTTGGATATCTGGGCAAGTTTATAGAACAGGAGCCTAATTCACCCAAAGTGTAGACACACTGAACTCTCCTCTCTCAAGTATACTCCCTGCTACACATACATACACACACATGATCAGATACAGTTTCTCAACAGCAGCACTATTGATGATTGGGGCTGGATAATGTTTTGTTGTGCATTATATGATGTGTAACAGCATCCTTGGCCTCTACCCATTAGATGCCAGTAGCACTCTCCCCCTGGCTATGACAAATGTCTCCAGATACTTCTGAATGTCACCTGGAAGGCAAACTTGCCCCTGGTTGGAAACCACTGAGATGGGGGGATCAGAAAGAATAGGTTATGAAAGCAAACCCATTGCCAGCAGAAATGTCCAGTCTTGGCTCAGTTCACACCCCTCACTAAACTGAAGCAAGTGGGAACGGCGCAGTGGGAAGCACACAGTCTGGGAATCAAGGGTGGCAGGCTCTCGTCAGCTCACCACGCAGTTGGGGAGCCACTCCTTGAGCTCAGCCAGACTCTCGGGTGTCCCATGCACTTGTCAGGAGACAGTGAGCAGCTGTTGAATTTCCCTTGTCTGAGTCTCAGTTTCCTCATTCACAAAATGAACATGTTCAGCAAGAATATCTCTAGAGTCACCTTGAGTTCTTAGTTCTTCAAAAGTAAGCCAGCCCTCCTAACCATAAGAAGGCAGGGTCAGAGGATAAGCTCATTCCTGGGCTTCCAGAACAAGGGCAGAGCCATAGACATCTTCAATGCCACAGCTCTACTGCGACCTGGGCATGTGCAATGAGTCAAAAAAATGTCTCCACTTCCCAACACCCCATTGCTCCCCCTCACTCTGTGAGCATCTCTCTCCCCCTTGTGGCACTCTCTCTCTCTCTCTCTCTCTCTCATGACATAAGAAAGAGGAACTATGCAGGATTTTGTGAGGCTGTTCTGTTTTTTATTTCTTGCTGCTGAATAAGCCCAGGTCCTTTTATTTTTATTAAAGCTGATATCTTCAGCAAAGATAGTCCAGAAAGGTTCTCTGAGTTCTGAGATATAAGATATTGCGATTTTGCCTGGCCCAGGTTCTCAGAGAAGGAAGAGCTGATGCAGCGATCCTGGGTAAAGACTCGAGAACAGGCTGGTTCTCGGAGGCAGAGGTGGCGCCTGTTTGTACTCCGGACTGCCCTTTAAGAAAGATAAAAAGGCAACCTCCCTTGCAAACTATATTTGGTGTAATTATTTGGCAAGGTTGTCCTACACAGAACAGACAGTTAATTCCATTTCAAATTAATCTTATTTCACTAGCAGAGTGTGACCTGAAAAAAAAAAATGTTTCCAACAAGCCAACAACAAAAATTCCCAACTATTAAGCACAAATGTCTCGTCCCATTTTCAAAAGGCAAATGCAATTGACTTTCAGATGAGGGTTTCATGCCAACTCCAACGACCCTTGCAATATCTGGCAACACAGAGCTGGCCTGGCAGAAAGAACTCCAAGTAGACAAAAGAATTCCCCCACTCTGGGGAGTGTTGGAGAACTCCAGGGCACATTGGAGTGCCAGGGCCCGAAAGAAGGTTTGCGTCAACAGTGCTGACATCCTCTCCTCTGGAAAACCTCCTCCATCGGCTATGGGCCCCACGAACTCCTTCTTTCTATGCCTTGGTGCAATCACATGCCCCTCCCCTCCAGGTAGGTTCTTACCTTCGTCCCCGCCCCTGGCCCCCACACTCCCTCCCCATGTCCTGAGCACCTATCAGATTTTGCTAAGAATACTTGTTGACGTGTCTGTCTCCCCAGTCAGACTGGAATCTTCCAGAGACAAGTCCCAAATTTGTTCGCTCCAAGATCCTTAGCATTTGGACACAAGTATTTAATATCTGCTTATTTAATGAAAGGAAAGGAAGGAAAGTAGGGCCAGAAGGAAAGTGCTTCATTATCATACACTTATTCTGGTCAGAAGCAACTCCATGCCCTGCCTCTAGAGTCTTGCCATCCAAGTGAGCAGACCTTGTCTCCGGCTAAGTCAGAGTTCTTAGCTTCGGGGGGCTATTTCTTCTGATCTGGAGAATCCTACCACCCTCTCCACATGGGTACATAAGTGCCCATGATGTTCTATCTGGAAGACCTCAAGTACAGTGCTGCCAAGAGGGAGAAAGTCTAAGTGGCATGCTATGCCCAAGGCCAAAGCAGCCGTGAACTCCATCATTCTGTCTTTACAGAGCTGGTCCCAGCTGCACTGTGTTTTCAGTTCCTGATTGTCACTGGGAGCACACTGGCCACTGGCTTGCTAGTTCATGACTCTATGAACTGAACATCTCGTCTCTGTGCTCCCAGTCATCGCATCCTTACCTCCAGGACTGATGGATACATCATCACAGACTGGGTGAATGTCTGTCTTCCTGCAGCTCAGTGGAGGTCTTGTAGGCAAAACCCCCGGACATACACGTGTCTTTGTATTCCTAACATCTAATCAAGGCTGGAGACCTAACAGGGAAAGGAATGACATTTACCAAGCATGTTCATGTCTCAAGTCTTGAGCTATGTGCTCTAGACACATTCTTTCATGTATCCCTCAACGAGGAAGGAACTTCTATTTTATAGGTGGAGAAGCTGATACTCAGAGAATTTAAGCAACTGAAGTTGCTTAAGTGCCCAGAGCCACAGCTAACAAAATGAAAAATCACAGATTGAAACCTAGGTTTTCAACTCAAAATCCTACATTGCTTCTAATGCACCATACTTCATCTCAAGAGTAGACACTCAATAAACACTGGTTAAGTTAAACTGAATTCCAAGAACACTCTTAAACTGAACACATATGTACATCAGACTCTTCATAGCTTACTTCTGCTTATTAAACTTATTTTTGACTAACAAGAAATAATTAGAGTCTCTGGAGTGCAATCCATTAGAAATATGTACTTGGAAATTAGAACATAAAACAAGCCTAAATAGGAATATCTCTGCTTGTTGGTGAAGTTTATAAAATCATAGAATCTCGGTGCTAAGAAGGAGCCTGGAGATCATTGAGTTCAAGTCCATCTTTTTATAGAGAATAAACTAAGACACAGATGGAAAATGACTTGCTCAAGGAGGCACATCAAGTTGCAGCAATGACAGGACCAGAATCCATGATGGTCCCTCCTTGTTCCCTTTGTGTTCTTGGCTCCTGGTCCTAAATGTCCTGGATGCCATTCCTTACTGTCCACCACCCTCAGCACCAAGTCTCACAGATGGACTCTGGGCCAAATCTTTCTTCCTTGTCAGGTCACTGGGATGCATGGCCACAGACAGAAACTGCCACATCATCTCAGCATTTAATCACCCGCAAAAGCCATTTCCCGCCTCGTTTGCTCCATTGCCAGAAATATTATCCTTAAATAATCAACACACGGCAGACCCCAGGGAAGGACACTGTCATCCCTTCTGCTGGGGAAATAGTGATATCAGCACAGGCTGCAGAGCAAGAAGGGGCGCTGCTCAGCCACACGCCTTGAGGCATGGGGGTTAACAATGCAGCAAGGCAGTCTCACAAAACCGAGCCATACATTTCAGGGAGCCCCGAGGATGAGAGCCCTCCTCCTGCTTCCTCTGAGAAGGGCTGGGGCAGTCTGTTCAGCCAAAGGGAAAGACTGATCTCCCACTCAGAGTTGTGAGATAAAGGGTGGAAAAGCGGGTAGTGGGGGGGCGAGGGGGACTGTAAATGAATGAACAATTATTTGTGGAGTTTGTGCTGTACACAAAGGCATAGATCCCACCTTCATCCAAGAGGATAGAAAATGGCTTATGAAATTAAACACAGTATAGAATGTTATATTTCATTGGGGAGCGTAAAACTGTAATCGCAAGCAATGAGAAAGGAACGGTTCTCATTTCCAGTTCTTGAGTATACTCGCCTAATCCGGAGATGGAGAGCCAGGTCTAGCTAGTCTGGCCTGGACTGGGGGCTCTAGCTTCACCAGCTCTTCTCAGTTATTTCTCATATCCATTCTCTCAATATCCCCATTTGATAAACGAGAAAACGGAAGTTCACAGAGGCTAAATAACCCGACCAGCGATGCAAGCTAGCACCTGCCTCCCAATTCCGAGTCCCTTCTCCTATTCCTGCCGCCTGCTCATCTGCGCAGCCCTGTGTCCGCTGGCAGGGGTGTGCTGGTAAATAATTAAATACCAGAGCACTGAAAGGAAAAACACAAGAACCTAGATTTATAACATTCACCAATTTCCATAGCATAAATATTGTCATCATGGCCAATTTTAAGCCATCCCAGTGCATTAAGCAGCTCACAAAATTCCTGAAAATGTAGTATCTGGCTCTGCAAGTCACTAGGCACCAGCACACTGCTGCTGCTAGGGAGAAATCGAAGGTCTCTGGGTGCGGCCTCCGTCTTCAAGGAGCTCACAGCCCAGTTAGGGGACCAGGACCCATGATGCAGTGCAAGAGAATGACATACTGAGATAGGGACATGCCTCTGTGCCCTGCAGCATTTGACCCCTGCCACCTCTCCAGCCTCAAGACCTCCTTTTGGAAGTCTCAAGGCTCACACCTGTGCTATTCTTCTCCAGTTCTCATCCTAAACCTCTTTTTTTTTCAATCCTCACATGAGGATATATTTATCGAGAGAGAGGGGGGGAGAGAAATATCGATGTGAGAGAGAAACATCAAATGATTGGCTCCCGTATGCTCCCTGACCACTGATCCAACCTGCAACCTAGGCATGTGCCCTGACCAGGAATCGAGCCCACAGCCTTTTAGTGCACGGGATGATGCTCCAACCAACTGAGCCACCCAGCAGGTGGCTTCCCTTGCTTCTTTAGGGAAGATTGCCTGAGGTTAGGTATCCCTGGAAGACACTCCCATAGCACCAAGATTCAAATTGCCACAATTCATTAAAATGGATGTGTCTGTCCTCCACCCAGGGATCCTAAAGCCCCTTTATAGGGTCAAAGGCCAAGTGACCATTGTCTTAACCAACCACATCCACTTTTGCACATGGGGGCCCATATTTCTCATGTCAACAGCACTTTTTCGCTAACTGTACCCACAGAGAATTTGAAGAACTGGAAATCTTGAAATTGGAAGAGAGGTCCTCTAGCAAATCAAAGTTTAAGGTGCACAGAATCCCCTGAGATAGCGCTAGATACAGACTCCAACTCAATAGATCATATGTGGGGCCTGAGAGTCTGCATTTCTCTTGAGCTCCCAGGTAATGCTGATGCTGCTGATCTTTGGACCACATGGAAAGTAAAAATGATCTCATAGATCTGTCTGATATGGTGCCCACTAGCCACCCGTGGCTACTGAGCACTTGGGTGTGGCCAGTCCCTACTGAGATAGGATACAAACACAAAATCTGCACCATATTTCCAAAGTACAGATAGGAAGAAAAAAAAGAATGCAAAATATGGCATTAATAATCTGATATTGGTTACATGTTGAAATAACACTATTTTGGATATACTAGACTATAACAAATTATTAAAAATGATTTCACCTATTTTCTCTATTTTTTAACATGGTCACTAGAAAATTTTACATTTCAGATGAGTGCTGTCACTGACCCTCCCGTCAAAAAGAGTAACCCCGCGAGAGCAGCATTCCAGAGCTCCATGGAACTGCTCTGGCAGCCTTAGCCTCGTGGCAGGAGTTCCCACCCCTCCCCTTTATCCAATAAAGTGCCACACTCAACTCTGAAAACATTGAGTTCATCAAAATCAAACAGATTCCTCTATATCGGATTTCTCAGAACCTCTACCTGGCTCCTGTACTTTGTGAGCTTCTAACAAAGGGTATAGTGTACAGGGTTTCCCAAAAGTACTTGACCTCTCTACAGCAGCACACTTGTCCAGACCCATTTCTCAGGCAAACTCCAGGTCCCATCCTACACCTGCCAGATCAGAGTTTCTGGGGGATGGGGTCCAGGGATATAATTTTTTAATAATCAGATGATTCTAGTGAAATTGTCTTGGAATCACTCACAAATATTCTTTGCTGCATGAATACCTCTAGGGACAAGGAGCTCATCACCTCATAAGGCAGCCTGTTTTGCTACTGGGAAGCTAGTACTATTGTACCATGACATTATTATCATTATCATCATCATCATCATCATCTCAAATGGTCCCCCAAAGAAGAATCATCTTACTTAAGCTTGTAACTCATAAGAGCAAGCCAGGACTTAGGGCTCATCATGCCCAAACTCTTCATTTTACAGATAAGGAGCTGAGACACACAGAAGGAAAAGTCCTACCTGGGTCACACCTACCCTACCCTACCAAAGGGAGAGATGGACGTCAGACTCCATGGTAGTGCTCACCCCTGACAGTCCTTCCTGAGACCTTGGAAGCTAAATGCCCCTCTGACTCTGACCTGGCAGGCCTTCCTTAGCTGTAACGAGTAGTCTTCAAGTCCCCCTTTCCTGCACCAGAATGGGACTCCTGCAATGCCTGCCAACCTCTTCCTTCTGGTGCTGGATTTTGCACTGGGGCCCCAGCTCCTTAGCAGGCATCCCAGCACACACGTGGGTACATTTCCCAGAGCAAGGATGGGGGCTGGCCTTGCTCCAGGGGGTAGGAGCATCTACTGAGGCACTCCAAATATCTCACCAGATTCTGACGCTGTTCTAAAACTGCTTCCAGAAATAAAAATAGCTAGCAGCACCACTGTGGGCACAGTGCCTAGGGCAGCCTCCAAACCCAGCATCTGTGAACTGGCCTCACCCTAACTTTCCCTCTAGCTATCAGCTGGCAAGGGCTCCCCATCCTGCCACCTGCTACAGCCTCTTAGGGACGTGGCATGTCTCCCACTCTCGTCTTGTTCTCTGTGGAGTTGTAAAGAGCCCACAGTCAGTGATTCCCTCATTCCAGGGAAGCCATACATTTCTAACAGCACAGGCTGGATCTACTTCCCTAAGCGCAAGAAAACTGGCAGTTCTTTGACCCTCTTTTCTGTCACTCATAAAAACAGAAGAGTTGGGAGATTTGCAAGAGAGTGTTGTGGGAAAGAGGAGACGAAGCAGCAAGGAAAGAACAAAGGGAAGCCGAATGTCAATGCTCTGCAGAGGGTGCCCAATGATGGACTAGCCTCTCAAGGCATTGGGATTCTGTCTGCATAATCAGTAGGACTCCACAAGCTGCCCTTGCCCCTGACCTCCTTCCATGCCCAGGTCTTTACACACTTGTCCACATGCTCTGTGCACTTGCTTGCATTGTGCCTCCACATCAGGTCACTCCAGTGTCATTCAGGAGGAGGAGGACCTCTAATTAGGCAGAGAAACAGATGCTTTCTGCATAGAAAATTGGGTTGGAGGGAGCAAGGGGTGATGGCCTGACTTGCAAAGCTCTGGAATAGCAAATTCCCCATCAGCAGAAGTTAGACAAGCAGTGAATGACTAATAAGCACCACAAGAGAACTGAACTTCACCATCACCTTTAGCATCTCTGTGGTTTATCACAGGTGCTCTGCTTGGTGACCATGAGTATACCACACTGTCAAGGAAAACAACAATCAGATTAGCAAAATGGTTTTTTTTTTCCATTTCTATGTTTTAAGAGTTTCCTCTCCTCCTCCTGCTTTCCCTAGCCCCATCTCAGGCATGACTTTTGTTTAAATTTGTTGCATTATAAAATACAATATAGAAATAGAAAAAATAGAGCACTCGTTTTATTTTTTAATGTAACAAACTCTCCAATTTCCCCCAAACTTCCTGTTCTCCACCTCCTCGATACCGAACTCCAATCCAACGTGCCCACTCATCTCTCCCTGCAGAAGAGACAGCACCTACACTACATGATCCTCACACGTTGTTACACGTACAAATCACCTGGGCAACTTGTGAAGCAGCAGATTCTTGGCGCCTCTTTCCTACATACTCTGAATCTGCACATCTACTTTGGAGCTCAGGAAGCCACAATGATAACACGTGAGACAGGTAATGCTGAGGCCATTCACACCTTGAGAAGCTCTGCTCTAACAATTCTAACCCAGGTCAAGAATATAGGCAGAGGTTTCTTTTCAGAAAACCCACGTGTTAATTCTGCTTTAGTCAGTTAAACCCCTGGGTTCTTGTTCCCTGAATCTGCCCTGTTCTGGAATGTTGAGTTTCATGAGGCTTCTTCTCCTGTAGTAAAATCATTCAGAGAGTGGTACCTATTGGCCATCTTTTATACTACAGCCAAGCTCTAATAGACTTGCAAATGATACAAACTGAAAGGAAAGAGGAGAGGGACAGATTTCTAAAGAGAAGCAGAGACACTTAACTTTCTGAGCAGAACCTAAAAACTTGCCCCAGTCAAGGCCTCTGGAATTGGCATTCCATCTGCAGGCCTGGAAGGTAGGGTTTCACCTGTATCTTAAGGTGGAATTTCATTAAGCGTGTGGGCTAGAAATCCCAGCATTTCCTAGTGCTTTTCATTTACTCAGTGATTCAGATAGCAGACCTTGCCACCCTCTTAGAAAGGTCATTTTCTCAGCTGCTCCAGCACAGATTGAGTATACAAACTGCCCCCCAACTCAGCAAGTATTTACTGTGCATGTTCATGTCTGTAAATCATCAGCTAAACAAGTCACAAAACTCTCTCTCAAAAAGCTTACAATTAATCTGGGAAAATAAGATGCTGAGAGCCACAACCATATTTAATTGGGGGCAAGGATGACTCGGGGACATTATTCACTGAAAGCATAAGGTAATGTGAATCTAAGATATGAACACTGTTTGCATCCTTCCCCTAAATCCAGAAAAACTAGAAACCTAACAGTCATTATCTAGGGAATAATGGGCCTTCCCCCATAATACTGGAGTCCAAATAGTATTTATGTTAAATCGATCCCTACAGGCAGTTATGATGGAGAAAATAATGGGAGAATATGTCACAGAAAGCCAATATGCACCTTTGGGGAGGCTACAGAAAGGAAGTAGTCATTTTCAGGCAAAAATTGAAGTACCTTTGGAGAGTTATACACTTTATGTACCAGAACCTCACATGTTCTTATGCCCAGTGTGTAGCATCTGCTCTTCCTTCCACCGACCACTTTCCCAAGGCCTGTCTCCATCATGGTCCCTACAGCAGTCACAAGAGAAAGCCAAGGTGAATGCCCAACATGCCACTATGAAGGAAGAGAGCCTCGTCCCACAGACAGCAGTACAAAGGGCCTTTCCTATGATAAGTCATTCATTCACAGTTCATTGCCCAGCTGCATGCCCAGCACTGTGTTAGTGCTTAAAATTCAAGAGTGGACAAGAAGACACAGTCTACTCCTCCCATGGGGCTGACACGGGACACAGGAAAGTAATCAAGCACTATGAGTGTCCTGTACCAGGAGAGAGGTATATAAGAATGCCATGTGTTTCACTTCCCACAATGCTCCTCTCACCACTTAAAACGTGATGTCAGGGTGGGGCTCCAGCACTGGGTGCAGGAGGCAGATACTGACCAGATCCGGTAAATGCATCCAGTTCACCAGCACTCTCCTGGCCATCTCTCTCCTCTCAGGCACACCAAGGTGGTTAGACCATGGCCTTACCCACTTGGTTCTCTCTGATCTGATTTTTACATTGTCAATGGATCTGTCCCAGACTTAATGTCACTCCTATCCTGACTTTCCCCTGGATTGTTTCTCCTGAAAGCAGCAGAATAACACCAGTACTGCTTTCAGAAATTCCGGAAGGTCAGAAATCCTCCCGGAAATAAAGCCAATCTCCAACATCTCTGACCCCAAAAAGCAAGTTAGTAGCTCTGGACACCAGGATGTCCCCTACCCTCAGCCTAGCTGAGGCAGTATGGGACAGTGGCTAGAAACGGAGACTGCAGCCAGGCTCCCTGGATGGGAAACCCCAGTTCTGACACTGACTACCGGGGTGATCTTGGGCAATGTATTCAGTTTCTCAGTGGCTGTTTCCTCATCTGTGAAACAGTAGCTAATTCCCAGTGTTATTATGAAAATTAAATGAGTTAATATCTATATTGCACTTCAAATTATTCCTGGCACAGAGAAGAAGAGCCTTGGAATTTTTAGTTAAATAAAGGAATTATCTTTTTCCCTTCCCATCCAACAGCAGGCATGAAGGTCAGCTGGATTCTATGCCAAGTCAGGTCACAACCCCACCATAGGCCAATGTCATTGAAAAGGTGCACATGGTGTGCAGGGGGAACAGCTGAAAGAAAAAAACCAACACTGACTGAACGCCTGCTGTGTACCAGCCCCTGGGGTGGGTATTCTCATATACAACATACATCATTCAATCTCTCAGCAGCCTGAGATATTAAAATCATTATCCCCAATTCCACAGATAAGGAGATAGAGGTTCAAAAATTCCTCTGACTTCTAGGAACTGGAGACCAGTTCCATGTCTACGTAGCTTTGAAAGGGCACATAAACCTCCTCACTTCTTCATTTTGGTACTCATCTGTTTCCACAGAAAGATTAAGAGTCGAATGGGGTTGACGACCAAGAGTAGGGCTGGGGAGACTACCATCCTGTCCTCCCTGTTCAGATCTTTGGAGAGAGAAATCGCAGGAGACGGGGAAGTGGCTGAGATAGAGAGATTAGGCTCCGTGGTGCCAGGAGGAAAAGAAGGTGAGGAGAGGGAGCTACCCCAGTCCTACAAAGAGGTGCCAGAGCTTCAAGAGAGGGATTTCTGGGCAAGTCTCTGATTCTTGGTGGAGATTCAAGCCTAAGTCAGTCTGGCTCTAGAAATCAGCCCACTACTTCTCCTGTCCGCTGTCAAAGGCAGGCATCAATAATCGATCCCAGGACTCCTGCATCCAGGCCTGGAAGCACACTCAGCATTTAGACTCCAGGAAGCCCTGCCAATTAATCAGAACTGACTACTAGATACAATCTATTTGCCAACCTTTCTCCTTATCATGCTGACAAATGTGGGCTAAGAAGCCTGCTACTTCTTAAAATAGTGGGTAATTTACTTAGGGAACTGATTAGGACACAGGAAAGGAGTGAAAAATGTATTCCTAGGGCCTGCTGGGTAAATGTTGGTTAAGGTTTCTGGAAAAAAAAAATCACTACATTACAATAGGCTGAGACATGCAGTGCAATTAACTGTGCTTTGAGAAACTAGTAATTCATTGAGTTTTTAGCTTAAACTTCTAGAATACTTTATGATTTACAAATATCATCACTGGACCCTCACAACTACCTCACCAGGCAGCTAGGCACCTTGTAATGCATCATACCTAAAATTCTTACTAGATTTAGTGGCTCACAAATTTTTTAAGTGGGCAATCACCTTTGCAAGTAATTTCTTTTGCAATTCTTACGTCCTTCCTTTCTTTTTCCTATTTTATTGCATCAGCCAGAACCTCAGAGCCGTGCTACCTGGTATGTGATCTACGAACCGGCAGCACTGGCATCACCTGGACGCTGGCAAACATGCAGAGTCTCAGTCCCCACCTCAGACCTCTCCGAATCTGCATTTCAACAGGATCCCCACGTGATTCCCAGGCACAGTGAAGTATGAGAAACACTGCTCTACTACCTGTTGAAAATAGAAATAGTAAAAAGTTTCTAAGTTTTGCTCCAATTTTAATGAGAATGTATCTCTATTTTTATCATTATTAATGATTCTTGGAAGTTTCTGATAGATCTCCTGTGTCAGTTAAAGCTGAAAACTCTGTAAATGTTGTTAAGCATAAAAAAGTAAAGTCTGTAGAAGTTCAGGGTCTGCCGCAAGACCACCCATCTCCTAAGTAATATAACAAGCACAAAAGTCCAGGCTTGTGCTGTCCTGCTACTGACTGGCCATCATCATAACAATAATAAACCTAATAAACAGGATAATAACAAATTATGACAACAATTTGTAATTTGTAATAATAACAAATTGTTCACGCCTAGTCTGAGGTCCCTGGCTAATCAATACATATTTGATGAATAAATGAATAAATGAATGAGTAAAAGTGAATTTCATCATATTTTGCATGAGGTTCCAGCCATCAATACGTATTAGTTAAATGGACAAATGAATGCATTTCACAGACCTTTGTTTTATGTGTGTGTTTCTGAATAGCTGAACAAACATTAGATGTTAGATCTTGGAATATTTCTGAAGTGCGTGACTCTGTACAAGAAGACATCTTTATTTTAAGGTACTCTGCACTAAATCCTCTCACAAAGAGGAGAAAATGGCTTACTTCATGAAAATTTACTCCTTGAGAGATTGTAATCAACAAGTGCTGATTGGGCACAGCTGTGTGCCTATGACTGTCTTTAGTTCTAATAAGGATTCAGAAGACTTAAGACAGTGGTTCTCAAATTTAGCATGCATAAGAATCACCTGAAGGGCTTATTAAACCAGACTGCTGGTCTAACCTTCACAGCTGAGTTTCACATCCAGTAGTTCTGGGGTATGGATAAAAATTAGCGCTTTTAACAAGTCTCCGGGTGATATTGATACTGATGGTCCAAGGATGATACTTGGAGAAGAACTGACATCAAATATCCTGCCTGCATCTAGGGCAGTTGTTCTCACTCAGGCTGTCATATATTTGAATCACCTGGGGCGCCTTTAAAGCTACTAATGCCTGGTTCCCATTCGCAACTGACTCAATCTCTGGGGGCAGAGCTTGGGCCCGGGTATTTTCCATATTGACCCAGATGTTTCTAGTGTCAGGTCAGAGTTGAGCACCTCTGAGCCTTCCAGTTTAGTTGGGGAGGTAAGGTGGACATGCAAGAGTCCTGGGGCAGCACATGCAGTGGTGTCCGGGTACCCACTGGAACCAGCAGGAGAAACCCAATGTGCACATCTCTTCCCAAGTCTGCATTCAGTGGCATCGCATCACTAGCTTGAAATAAGCCTCTGTAGGAGTATTTGGGCTACAGAAATTGCCAAGTGCTACAAGTTAGGGCTTTCCCCCTTCTCTAGAGACCCAGTTATTAAACTTTTACCAGCACACCATTGTATAGAGGGCAGATGAGGCAAGTACCAAATGAATGGTCAGGCAACAAGTACCAGAGAAGATGATGTAACAGGGTGCAGCCAAGGAGGGGCCCCAAACAGGGATTTGTAATGGGGTCCAGAACTCGGTGTTCAAGAAATATATTTTATATATATATGAATGATGTCCTCGCCCCCACAAGTCTGAGCTGGGGGTTGGGACGCATGGAGCAGGGCCATTGAGAGTTGTTTTGAATAGCAACAGTTTTGCAGATAACCTCTAGAATGGTCTATAACCTTTAACTGGTTTCATATCTATAACCTTTAACTGGTTTCATAAATATGTTAAATAGCTGTGGCCATGCTTTGAGCCAGGGGGACGGGAGTGACTTCAACCTGGGAGGCAACTCCCCCTGGTTACAGAGCCTGCTAAGAGCTTGGAGATGATTGGCTCCACACCACAGGGCCACACCTGCTTGGACTTACTTTGGCAGCCCAGTAAAGCTGGGAAAATACGGGAATGCTGGCAGGTGTGGCCAACTGTGGGAAGAGTCAGAAATGGTGCAGTAAAGGAAGATTGGCGCTGGGATTTAAACCCAGGCGCAGCAGACATGCGTGGGATCACGCGGCTTGGGCAGAGAAGAGCCATGGACTTCTACTTCTTTTTCTGAGGTACGGTACCCTGGATTGGGCAGAGGGGAGAAGGAAGGACTGTGGGTTTGTGGATATTCTAAAGGACTTTGGGATCTCAGTGGAGACATTAAGTCATTACTCTTAAGTTTGTATAACTCTTTGAATAAATCTTTCCTTTTCACCAACCTCTGGCATTGAGAGATGTCCTTCCCTGACGGCAGGAAAGGCGGACCTAGTACGGTGTGTGGGGGGGACACCCCTGGAGCACAAGGGTGGGTCCTTTCGGTAATAGTATATCATCCCCCTGCCCTGAGTCTGTTCTGTAACAATGAGAAGCAGCAGAAATCCCACAGGGCTGGAGTGGACAAGGGGGACTTCCTGGAGGTGGTGGGACCAGAGATGGGCCATAAAGCATGAATAGAATTTGTATAGAAAGAACGTCATCTAAATGGGAGAAAACAAGAGTATGTGTTTGGAGGTGGAAGAGGATAAGGTAATTCTGAGCCCATTGGAATGACTGAATATGCTCAAAAGAAGGAATCTTATGGTAGAAAAGTGTGTTTCTACGAAAATTTGTTTTCAGAAGTTTAGAATTTCATACAATGGGTTTCCAGGGAAAAGTGCATACCTGTAGTACAGGACGATACATTAGCCAAGCTTTCTGTACGAATCATTAAGACAAAAGCAGGTCAATGCATAACCACCACAGCCCTACCAGTATTTCCCAGGAACCTCCTGACTTTGCACCAAGTCAACAGCTTGCAGGCAGTGTCTGAGCAGCACTCTGGACCCACCCATCAGCCCCCATTTTTCCCTTTAATGACACCAATCTGTTTGATCCCATCACCTTCTCCCAGAAGCCATTGCAGGGGGATGGGTGGGGGAGGGGAGGGAATCTGCATCTTTGAAATCCTTCTACAATTCCCAAGGGGAGATGGAACGGTTAATATCCATTTTGGATCCTGGAGGCTGTGTAAGGAGCAGGTGTATCTCAGTTTATTAGGAAAGCAGGATGTCAGGACGAGAAAGAAAAAAAAAGTTGGGACTGGAAAGGGAAGAGCTTTCTCTGCCCCTCCCTCCCCAGAAGGTCAAAGATAGGCACACAGGAGTCATTTCTACGTGCTTCCTGTACTCAGAACGTTTGGCTTGGATGCTTTTCACTCCTGTGTCTGGAGAAAAAAGAGGAGAGAAAAAGAAAATTACCCATGAATATTTCATGCAGTGCCTCTGCTGACTTTTTAGTTCCCTGAACACCCATTAAAGTGCCACTGTAATAATGTCATTGTTTGCTCATCATTTGGTACCTGGCTCTTAGAGAGGGGAAAAAAAACAGAAATAATAATTTCTTGCTCTGATTGGGAGGTCACAGGAAATCATCTACCATTTGTACTGTGGCTTTTGACGATCAAAGGGCTAAACAATCACATTCTCATTTATTTGGCATCATTCAAGGAGGTAGAATTCCATAGATGTGCGTTTTCCAGATAAACGAAGCTTATCCTTAAGTACCAGATTTGTTTTTGAATTTTAACAATTTCAAATGGAAATTATTCTAGAATGGTACCTATTTGTCTGTTTTCTTAGACAAAATACATGGAGCAAAATGTTACCTTTTTTGTATTATTTCAGAATCCCCATTGTCAACAGCTGTACTTCTACCATGTTCTAATAATACATGATGTCCCGGCTTATCGTGATGCTTAGGGCTGCTTGTCCCTGAATTAATACCCTCACACTGATGAGCTCCCTGGACTCTGAGTTCTGCTTTTCCTTCTCACCTATCTGCTTTCTTGTTGCTGGTGTGTCTACCAGGGCAACATACGTACATCAGGTATTTGCCTCTAGTGTCGATTCTCCACCCCCACTCGCTCCCCAATTATAATGTGTCGCTTTAAATTTGATAGAAATTAGGAAACTTCATGACCAACAGCATTATAATAGCATGTAAAAACAGAGTTAATAGGCTCGAAACAAGGGCCAAAGGCAGTGTTCGCGAAATAAATTGTATGACCTTGAGCCATCTTGCCTTGGCATCCCTGAACCATGCTCGTTTGTTTATTTATTTATTTATTTATTTATTTATTTATTTATTTATTTATTTATTTATTGCTTCTTAATGCATCCTGGTTAGCAGAGTTTGCCCAAGAAGTAAGCAGTTCTCAATAAATGGCATTGCTTGGTGGTTTTTAATTAGCATGTGTACATACAGTGTTGACGGTTATCTGTCCCGCATATTCATGGATCTTCGGCACTGGCCATGTGCTGGGGGCCGTGCTGATGAAGGCTACAGAACCCCTTCCACGGTGAGCTCAGTCTGGCAGGGAGACCATGCTTATACAACCCCACCCCCACTTTCCCGCTCACTTGCCGCCATTCTCCAACCACCCCAGCCTGAACATGACAGGACCTTTCCCTCCTCTGGGACTCTGCTCTTGGCTCTTCCCTCCCCTGGGACTCTCTTCCTGCAGATCTTTGCATGACTGTTTCCACTCATTCAGGGGCCCAGCACAAAACACCTACCCAAGCCTGGGAGGAGAAAAAGAGATCTCAGGGACGTAAGATCTTGAGAGCTCAAACAATGATAAAACCAGAGGTATTCCAGGAAAAAGACCACATATAATACGTATACCAAAATATGTATTAAAGTAACCCCTACAGAAAATCTCAGCCTAATGACTTAAATACTGTCCCAAAGTCTCCTGCACTGTTGGAATGGCAGTGACAAAGACAGAGCTCACCCCGCTGTCAACTCCCTCCTGGGTGATTATTGTTCCCTGTGCAAATCCCAGAGAGCACTCACAGACACTTTGTGTTTGAAGCCTGTACTAGTTTGCAAGGGCTGCCGTAACAAAGTACCACTACGCGGACGGATTACAAGAAAATTTTGGTGTCATAGTTCTGGACGCTAGCAGTCCTAGATCAAGGGGTGGACGATGTTGGTTTCTTCTACCGTCTGTGAGGGAGAATCCCTTCCATGCCCCTCCCGTAGTTTCCTGTGGTTTGCTGGCAGTCTTCGGCGCTTCTTGGCTTGTAGATGCATCGCTCTGATTGCTGCCTTTATCTTCACATGGCATCCTCTCCCTGTATCAGTCTGTGTCAAAGCTTTTCTTTAATCAGGACACCAGTCATATTTTATTAGGGGCCAACTCTATTCCACACTCCAGTATGACTTCATGTTAACTAATCGCATTGGCAATGACGCTATTTGCAAATAAGGTCACATTCTGAGGCCCTGAGGGTTAAGACTTCAGCCTATGAATTTTAGGGAAATAAAATCCAACCCATAATAGAACATCAGAATGGAAACCAGTTTTCCTAGCAGGCTCTGCTTCTGTAGAACAAAGACATGGCTGGGGCTGACTTGGAGCACAGTGGAGGCAGATTAGCCTGGTCAGGCCACTACGTGGGAAGAACAGAAACAACGGGCCCCCTGGGTTTAAGAAGGCGGGAAGGACAGGAGGAGGATGGGAGCTTCACTCCCACTTATAGAGGAGCCACAATACCCCAGAGTCCCAGCCAAATCACCTTATCAGCTCAACACACCCGAGGTCCTAGCCGTCACTTTAAAATGATGCAGGCAATGAGATATCCCAGAGCTTGAATCCTGGAGAGAGGCTGGGGACAGGTGAGAAGATAAAAAGAGTCCTCAACTGCAAAATGAGAGGTTGAACAGCGGCAGCCATGGACCCTTCCTGCTCTCATGGTCTCTGCTTCTTCACAGAGGCATACCTTCCACATGGTAGCCACTTGCTAAACATTTGTCAAATGGCTGAACGAAGGACAGAATAAATGAATGAATGCACAGCCATAAGGATAAGATGAGGGAACCTTTATTGCAGGTAAAACTCCTTAAAAAACAAAAAAGCAGACCGGGAATGAACCTGGGTTAAAGATCACTGCCCTCTGGAAATGCTAGTTAAAATCAAATGATATCGTAATCACTGCAACAGAGCAATGTAAACACACCAAGGGTCTAATTAGACTTCTGAATGCTTATGTGCACGGTTCCTGCCAGGATTTTCTTTGCCTCAAAACACCAATCTCAGACCTTTTTTCCCCAACCAGGACCTGTATCAGTTGCTGGGGCTTAGTCTAAATCCATCCCTCAGCACTGAGGCATCGAACAATCTACTCTGAGAAGCAATTATTTCTGAGGCTGAGAATTCTCCTGTCTCCATGTCCCAGCCTGACACGAGTTCATCCCGCAAAGGGCTGAGAAGCTACAGCCAAGAATACAATCAAAAAAGGACAACCTGTAATCTTAACTTTCCCTTTGTACTTCAGACAACCACTGTCAGCATCAAGGCAGCAGGGGAAAAAGTACTGCAAGTGGAGGAATCAAGCACACATATGTGCAGTGAGACTTCCAGAGAAAATGAAAACGCCTCCCTTTGATGCCAGAGTTTAAGAAGAGAAATCGCTTCAGAAATGAGAACTCAAAAGAAAGAAAGGGAAAGAGAAAGAAATGGGGAGAGAAAGTTCACGCCCCGCAAAGTGCATTTCAAACCACCACCACAAAGCAATATCCAGCTCAGAAAAAGCAAGAGGGAAACCTAGTCCCCTGACAATAAAACCACAGCCCTCCAAACAAACAGGAACACAGACACACAGGCAGGAGATCGGGCACGGATGTGTGAACAAGAGGACCAAACTCACATGGCCATCTCTGAGAGCAAAACGGCCTGCGGCAGTGGTCCACAGGGCCAGCTCTGCTGGGGCACCTGCCTGCCGTGGGAACAACAAGCATTCCCAGGCCTGCACAGTAGAGCTTAGCAAATGAGATGAAGATCATCAGCCAGCGGCGAGAATCAGGATGCACTGAGGACAGGATCCAATGGCAATTACTTAGTTTTAATAACTGGGTAATTGCCAACCAGACCAGCAGAGGTCAAAAGGCCAATGCCTTTGCTTTGCCAAGAAAGCCAAGGGTTAGGTGTTAACTGCATAAAATTAAGTGGGCTGCTGCCCTGGTCACTTGTAATTGGGCTGTGGTGCCACATAATGTGGGGACAGACCGTTGGGTCAGGGGGCCTCTGACACACACCCCTGGATAGAGTAGGCACAAACTTTTGTGAGCTGTAATTGGGTTAAAATACCTTAACTTGGACAACAGCAGTTCTTCAGTGCCAGAATGGGTTAGGGGTCTTAGGATAATGGTTGAACTTAAACATGGATACAGACCTTCTAGCTTCAGGAGAAGCCAAGGGACTATCTTGGGCAGGGGTGGGGGAAATCCTGAAAGCAGGTGAAGCTGTTAAGAGGTCAAGTCTTTAGCATTCAGTCCCAGAAGTCACTAATCTGAAAGTCAGGGAGATTTCCCCACCCACCAGCACTGACCATGACCACCCAGGATCCCAGCCAATGCACTGCCAAAAGCGTGTGAGGGGAGGTATTTAAGCTTGTAAGAGATTTGTGTCCTGAAAGCATGAGCTTGATCACTGTCACAGGGTCAGTGCAGCGTGAAGTCCAATCCAGCTCCATAGGCTGGCTCCATTTCTGCATACTCGGGGTGCTTCCTCCTTTCCCACTCAAATGCTGCCTTGTACCTCCCAAGTTCTACCTCATCCTACCAAGAAACCCTGTTTATAGAGAAGGTGCTGAATAAACATCACCTGACCTTCACAGTATTTGCCCCTGCAGAAGTTTTTGAGCCTTCCATCAATCTTCAGCTCAAAGAGTACTTAGAGATAATTCAGTCCAACTTTATAGATAATAATAAACCAAATCCTAGGCAGGTTACATTGCTTATGCACACATTGTTTTGTTAATTTGTTTCATGTATGGGAATCTCATCTGTCCAATACACTGCATGTTTCTGAAAGACAGAGCTTCTATATTATTCAATATGGTAGTCTTTTATATACCCACGCAGTATTTAACAAAGGAGCAGAGAGAAGTTGATCCTTACTAAATATCTGTCCAGCATTGAACCTTTCCCTCTGTTCTCCAACGATGACCTAATGCCAATAGTAGTATTTTAAGTCTCAGAATGACCTTGACTTCCTCTAACCACACTGATGAGGAACCACATAATAATCTAATAATATGATAGCAGAGCTAACCACTTTGGCTGGTGTCCTACATGGAGTAGGCAACACGGAAGGGAAAAGGGATTGGTCCCTCACCTTTATCCAGATATATCACCACTCAGTCCCCACATACTAACTAGGTACATATTATCTGCCAGCTTTGTGTAAGTAACAGTACTTAAAAGTCAAGAAAGACAAGAAGACATCATTAGGACTCCATGTGACAAGTGTGATGACAGAGAAAGTGCAAAGGAGTATCATTCTGGATCACTAAATAAAACTTCACCTCTCTCTCTCTCGACTCACCAACACGTTCCCCATGAACACAACGAGGTTGTCTTTACTGTCCGCCAAAGCCCCCAGCATACCTCTGCTTCTACATTTCTGCTCACACTATTCTCCCCACCCAAAGTGTCCTCACTTCCGTGTAAACCTAGCTCATCTTTAAAACTGAAATTACAAGTTGAATCCCAAATTCTTTAGGACGGTTCTTTTCACCCAGGCTCTCCTCAACTACCTTGTCGCTTCTTTTCTGTGATACTCACTATGTCTCTTATGATATTTCTTGTTCAATTCTTAGGTCCTTACTTAACTCTCAGGCAATCATATTGTTGATCTAAATTTTAAATTCCTTAATGGTGGGTCTCAAGTTCTCTTCTCTGGAAAATTTACATATGGCCAAGTCTCAGATACATAGCAAGTGGTCAATATATCTCTTTGAGTGAATGGGTGAATGAATGAATGGCCCTTTAATTAGTCAAGTTTCAATTGTTGGTCAATAATTCCAAATAAATCTGTCCTCTATCTGTCTTTTCTCCTCCCTATTACAAACTAATACAAACAGACACACAACACACTATTTTCGGTCAACCAGAATGAGTTCATCTAAAATGCATTAGCCACTGGTCTCTCCTAAGCTTAGCCAGATTATTTCAAAGCACCTTTTGTAATTTGATCTTTTCCTTTCGCACCCCCTCCAACCCACCCTGACTCCATCTGGATTTTATTAGTGCCTGGGGAAAAGGAGAAAATGAGTAAAGAAGTTGGCAGGAATAAGGTATAATTCTAGGACTCAAATTGCCATCTACCAGTAAGTGGAATAAATCTTTATTGATGCTAATAAACGAGATGTTGATCCATGGGTGTGGCGGTCACGGCTCACCCTGGTGGGGCCCCAGCAGGGACTGATTACTGTAACCAGTTTTCATTTCTCTATGAATATCCCAAAGCACAAGCAGGCTGGATGGAAATCATTTTCTGGGTACATTTCCATGTCCTAGCATAGAAAGCAAGGCCATAAGTGAAAATATTGCCCTCAACCACCAACCCCAGGGAAGCTTCTCCATTTTTCAATGTCTCTTGACTTCTCCATTTACAGCACTTAAAACCAGAAGCAAAAGGAGATGAAGTGGCTTTTATCCCCACTATTTTGGACTTTATCTCTAACAATTGCTTATAGGGGCAAGTGCACAAAGTTCTTCCCACTGCCAGGCTACAGTGTAAGGCAAGCAATAACGCCCATGACCCAAACCTGGTCACTCGTCCGAATCATCTGGGGAACAACAGCTGGAGACATTCTGACTCAGACGGTCTTGAATGGAGCCTGACAATCTGATATTTTATGAGGTCCCCAGATAATTGTTAGGTAGCAAGCCCATATGGCAGACAGGTAAATAAATGGAAACTCTGTGTCATACAAACAACATGTGCTTTTCATCAGGCACACGTAGGCAGAAATCTTGGCTCTACTTACGGCAAACTGGGGCAAGTCAGTTAACCTCTGATAAGAATAGCTTCTTCAGAAAGCTGTTGTAGGGATTTAATTTAAGCACAAAATACTCACCAAACTAGTCGAACAATGCCTGCCACGTGGTAGAATTGCAGGAAATAGAAACTACCCTCTCCTACAGCCCCTGAGCTTTCACCTCCCAGACTCTCTGGCACAGCCCAAATGTCAATAAATCATATTAGGTCTATCAAATTAAGGCTCTATTTCAGGATATAAGTATGACTTGCTCATTTTGCATACATAAATTCTCAATTGGGAAAATAAGTATATCTGGGGTTTCTGAAAATATGGTCACCAAAATGATTGTACAGAAAAGTCCATTACTATACACCAGCCTTGGACTTTTAGGTCATCAGTCTCTGAAGAATGTCTTGATGATGCTGCTTCATTCAGAACATGGTGCCCCAATATAAACCCCAAGGACAATATCATACTGGAAAATAAGATCATGGATGTGGAAGGCCTTTGAAGAGTCTTCTACAGAGTAATAAAACCATCTTTTAAAACCACATTTAGAGAGAACAGAAGGAAAAACCATCAACAAAGTCACACATCGATATCCTTTTTGCACTTCTATTATCAAAGTCAATTATTCATACAGTATTAGGAAAAGGACTCTTGATTACAGCTAAGTGTTGCTATCAACAAAGAGTTGCATTCTTTCTGTTCTTGCTTTTTACACACATTTTATATCCAGTGCATCTTTTAGAAGCTAGCTGTAAGGAAACTTGAGTGAGTGTTCGGTACATAAATTTTCATCTTGATATAACCTGGTCCGATCACTCTAAATGAATGTACTGGAGATCACGTTCCCTTTTCTATGTCTTGGCAATAAAATTTGCTGGTAAATATCATTTAACCTTTCTCATGCAGAGAAGGTAGCCCTGGTTCCATCCATCAAATGGATTCCTCACTCTTAATTTAAAATATTAGAAGATGTGCTAAACCTCTTTCTGTGGGGGAGACCCAAGCAAATCTTATTTGGATAGATTCCTCATGGTTATCTAAATTCAATGCCAGATTCTTAAAAGATACCTAGCCAGGTACAACATTTAATTAAAATAATGTCAGTCAACAAAGTAGACATACTCCTTCTTAAGTAGTCAATTGCTAGAAAGAATTTAATGAATTATTTTTGGAACCAAAGTCCCTGTTTTCATAAGGTTTTTCCCCCCTTAAAGCCATCACTGAATTTCACCCGCAAACTTTTTTCCAAGGCTGTTAAATAAAGACAAATAGCTGTCTATAGGCATTCAAGATATATGGAAAGTATATAAACTCTCTTTTAAGTGCTCAGTAGCAATCTGAAACCCAACAGTAACTTTATTATTATTTACTGCCTAAGACCACTCCATGATGTTTTATCTTTAACATGAAATAATCAGATGAGAGGAATTAATTCCATTTAACAGAATCAAGTGCCAGTGAAAAGAAGCTAAATTTCCATCACTGAGCAGATGGGACAAAAATCACAACTGAACGCACCTAATATCCTTGAGATTTCTCAAAGAAGTGGAAGAAGGAAACTAAATGAATATGTGATCTAGCCAGAGAGCAGGCCCAGCCCACAGCAAAACTCAAATGACAACTGAGTCCTTGAAGTCCTTCCACGTTTTCTTCTAAAACAAGGTCTAACCACATTGGTGATTCCCCATCTCCTAAGTTTGTCAACTGTAGCACCTTTCTCAACTTTGTGATTCAAACACAGCCCCATGCTCCGAAATGATCTTTCCTTTCCTTATACCAAAAATTTCTTAAGGCCTGTGTTTTTACAGGAAACTAACCAAAAACATAATTCTTTCCAGAATTAAACTATTACCATGGTTAACATGTAGCCCTGCCATTAGCATTTGTACATTTTTTAAGAGAGTGGATGAGGACTTAATTGAGTAAAAACCCGAATGGTGAAACTCAGTCACTGTGTAAAATCACTGCAGGAGAATACGAGAGAGTGTATCTGGGTAGAAGCCACCGCCCCTTCCCTCCTCATATCACGCTATTTAAGTGGGCAGCCACACAGCTGTAAATGCACTTTTCCTAAAATGGGATTATTATAGCTTGTTTTCATCACAGAATGTCATGAATGAAAGGGATCCTGATTCTAGCCTCTCATTTCACAGTTGAGGAAGCTAAAGACCACAGCCATTTAATGATCTGCCACAGATCACACAGCAAGCTACAGCCATATCTTACTTACTCACTGTGCTTTATAAGTAATATGTATATTGCCTTGTGCTTTGGTGCAATAGACATATCCTAGACTCTTTTGCATTAACTTAACCCTTAAATCCACTGAGTCGACAAGTTTTGTTTCACTTGGACAATAGCAATAGTCTCCTAACCAGTCTCTCTGGTTGCAGACTAGCATATCTCTTGCGGGGAGGTAGGAACCCCTGACACTCAAATGATTACAGTCTCTCCACTGCGGGATACACCAGTAATCTACAGGAGTATCTCTTGAGAGTCACCCTACGTGGTCTTCCAGCTTCTCATAATAGAAATTTCAGTATATCCCAATAAAACTCACCTCATAACCAGGCATTTCTATCAGGAACTTATTCATTATTTGAACCCAAATCTGTCTCCCTGGGGCTGCCACATACCAGCACCAGTTCTGTAATTTGATACTATATTAGGCAATCCTAGTATCTCTTGGACTTGACACCCCTTTCTAGGTCTAAAGCCTGCCATCATGTCTCTTCTTTGCTTTCTCTTTATCTTTTTATATGAATAATCCCCCATTTCTCCAACATCTGCTCTATGACATGGTTTGAAGTCTGGTCATCGGTTCTCCCTTTCCTACATGTCTCCCAATTTGTCCACACACTCCAAGAGGTATCTACCAAAACAAAAGAAAAAATTCCAATCTGGAATATTACAAACACAATACTCCAAAATAAAAAGTGCAGAGTACACAGAAATCATTCTTATATAAGACTATACATCTATTAACATACATTAAGATTCCATGAGATGTTTTGGCTTATTATATCAGTGTTGCCTCAGAGTGAACTTTGAGCTTACTGTTTCCCAAGCCATTTAATAATATTTTACTCATCCTGGCTGGTGTGGTTTAGTGGATTGAGCACCGGCCTGTGAACCAAAGGGTTGCTGGTTTGATTCCCAGTCAGGGCACATGCCTGGATTGTAAGCCAGGTCCCCAGTAGGAGGTACGTGAGAGGCAACCGCACACTGGTGTTTCTCTCCCTCTCTTTCTCCCTCCCTTCCCCTCTCTAAAAAATAAATAAAATCATAAATAAATAAATAAATAAATAATTTTACTCATCCTACTAACTCCAAGAAATATTTCCCTCATCCAATTTTGTGCCGTTTAATTTGGGGATGTGTAGAACTTTACGTTCATCCCTACTACAGTTTGTTCTGTTAGACCTGGCCCAGATCTCTGGTCTATAAATATCATTTTATATCCTGTTTCTGTCTTAGTATTCGCTTTCCTTCCTGTCTTTGTGTTATGTGAACATTGGATGAATTCACCATCAATACCTTCCGCAACCCGAGGACAATGATGCCTGCATCTCGTAGGTAAACTGCAGGGCAAGACCAAGGACAGCACCTCAGAGCCTGTTTTGGGGAGACTATCTCCATGTTAACTTTGAAAGTTAACTTTCAAAGGATACCGATATGAGTCCAGGTCCTTTGAGAATGTTTGTTTGACTAGTTATTAATCTATCCAGTTTCCTTTACGTACAAATACATATCCATACTCATCACAAAGATATCACAAGAAAGTTGTTCAGATATGTTGCTGAAATCTTTTCTGCTTGTTATTTTTTCTCACCTAATAGATTGGTGACCCTTAAAAAAGAAGCAAGATTTATGCTAGCATGAATTGCTTGCATCGAACCCTCAACATCCCAGTGATTGTTACCTTCCTCTGATTAATTTAATATCCCCTTATAAAATCTTGCCCAGGGTCATTGTCAAGCTTACTGCTCCAGGGTTGTGACAACCATCATCTGTCTATTTCATTCTTGAGGTTGCTCAGAGTCTTTAACCGTGAATTCCTAGGTAGTGTCTTTCAGAGCCCTGGCATAAAGTCTTCCATGATAGAAGACTTGAATTTATTTAGATCAATATGATATTCTGTAAGTCTCTTCACATACTTTGTGGTTTTTCTCATTTATCCACGTCCATTCCACACTCTCGAGGCCAAAGATCATTTTTCTTGACAGAGAAGACAAAATTAAAATTAAAGTGGAAACTGAGGTGCTCTGCTTTCTCTCTGTCATCTATCACTCTATAGGACTTTCCTTGTATCCTTGTTTCAAATATTTTCAAAATCCTCCTTCTTGTCCTTGGGATTTTTTTTTT
>VMDR010003369.1:0-73323 GCA_007922815.1 Macrotus californicus
AATGTGGGAGAGAGGGGTTGGGCAGGGCAGGGGAGAGCAATGGGGGGGGGGGATGGGGACAACTGTAATTCAATAACAATAAAAACAATTAAAAATAATAAAATATAAAATTAAAATTAAAAATCCACAAATTTAGAGAATCCTCATTCTAAACTTTTATCTAAAACCTGGTATAAAACCAGTCTGATCAGATACACAAGTTGCCCAATCCTTTACACAATTCCTGAAGAAATAACTGAGGGAAAATTGTGGGCCTTGAATTAGTGTTTCCCAATTAGTGGATTGTAAAATTAATTCTAGAATTGTGGCTGGTATAATTCAAAAGATAATTCAAACAGAACAAAGGATGTCAGAGTGCATGGTCCACATTAACAGTGCGACCAAGTTTTTAAAAAACAATATAAAACTAAAGAGAAAAACCCGTCTTATTAAGGATGAATATTGTTTCCTGTCCCGCACTTCAATTCTGTGAAACTCGTGGACGCACACGCTGTCAGGACATAAAGCACGGTGTGCCGTGGCCGGGAGGCTCATGAGTTCTGCTGTAAACGGCACGAGCAGCTTTTCCAATGAGAACGAGCAACATCTTCAAACACTCTCACCGCCGGATCCAGAGGGCGCCTTCCAGGATTCGCCAGGTCCCACTATGGCCCTTCCGTTTCTCACTGGGCACCTGGCCTTGTCCTCAGGGGCTCTGGAACTGTACAGGCCAGGCAGACCCGTCCACAGTCCTGACCTTATATCTCACAGACTGAGGGTGAAAGGCAAGGCCAGAGCTGCCCTAAATGTGCCGGGCTGGCCAAAAACTTCATTTGGCTTTTTTTCCGTACGGTGGCTCTAGTACGTGCTTAGCTGCCTTTAAGCTCATTCCAAACACTTCTGTTAGATTAAATTGTGACAGCTGTAGTATCAGTGTGCACGTCTAAAACAACTTATCAAAACTGGTAAGTTTTCGTGTAGCCATTTTAGTGCTGAAGATGGAAGAAAATTTGTGTGGTGTGTGGAGAAGGTGCTCTGACTGACTGACCATGTCAAAGTGCTTTGCGATGTTTCTTGGTCCTATTGACATTCTGACCAAATAATTCTCTGCTGTGGGGCTGTCTATGCACTGGAAGATGTTCAGCAGCACCCCTGGCCTCTGCCCACGAGAAGCCAGTAGCAAGAGATAGCGACTACTGAAAATATCTAAATCAATAACGTTACTGATGAAAATGAAAAATGTCTTTTATTTTACGGAAAAAACCGCATGGACTTTTCGGCCGACCCAACAGAAGAACATCTCAAAGACACCCACGTGAGCTTCTGCCTGGGGTGTCATGCCTGCCCCTTACCAGGGCAAACCTCATCAGGGCAAACCCCCTGGGGAGCCCAGCATCAGAGGTCGACCAGTGATTCTCAGACAGCTGAGGTCAAAAACTACTGTGTGGAGCCCCAGCCGGTGTGGCTGTTGGTTGGAGCATTGTCCCCCGACCAAAAGCTTGCAGGTTCGATTCCCAGTCAGGGCACATGCCTGGGTGCAGTTCGATCCCCAGTGTGGGTGCATATGGGAGGCAGCCAACTGATGTTTGTCCCTCGCATCAGTGTTCCTCTCTCCCTTCCTCTCTCTAGAAGCCATGGAAAAAACGCCCTCAGATGAGGATATTAAAAAAACCTGCTGTGTAGGGAACCCAGTTAAACCGGTACCCCTGCCTTCTTCACAAGATTTTCCTGGTTTCTTAGAGCGTCTGGAGCAAGAGACTGTGTGCCTTTGTGGGGAGAGAAGAGACAGGAGCAAGAGGGCTTTGCAGAGCTTCCACTTAATTCATGGCCTCACTTCTCAAGGGATTCCCCCAAGAGAACCTTTACTTCACTGTGTAAAGGTCAGTGCGTTGAAGGCCAACATCCAACCAGAGACAGTGACTCTAACGAGTGAAGAATGAGCTGCTTCGACCCTGAAACATCTTCATCTCTCTGATACGTCTAAGTGTCCCCGGGAGCTGAGGGCTGGCACAGGTCTGAGCTCACTGCAGTGTCCCCATGCATGACCTGCAACCTCTCCCAAACAACTGAGATCAGGCCCATGTACCTTTTACCCACCGCAACTCCAAGAGGGCGCAGAGTCGCGGAAGGCAGAACGGAAAAGTCAAGCGTGGCGAGTGTCATGGGGCTGGGCTGCCTGCACCAGGGCGGCGGGCCCTGGGGTGGGAGACCCCGGCTGAGGCAGCGAGGACAAGGCAGCTCAGGGCTGCGGACCCGCACGGTTGCCCTCCCTCGGTGTGTCAGAAGTACAGGTACTCCCCACAACCCACAATGGCTAATTCAAACGTACAAACGGGAGGGACATTTTAAGTTAAGCCGTGGCAGCCACTGCAACGTCTTCTAAAGATCTCTTTCATCGCAGGAGACCTGGAGCAGCGACACACTGTCCAAGGCAGGACCCGATAAAACGCACAAGCGCTGTCTCCGCAGTGATTGCGGCCGCGCCTGGAGCTGGCTCCCGAGCAAAGGCGCGCTCCTACCTGTGATGCGGTTCTCAATCTCCCCCTGCATCTGGAGGGAGTCCACGTAGATGGTCCGGTTCCCAATGAAGCGAGCGCACGCGATCCCCCGGTAAGGCTGGCAGAACCCGTCCTCATGGTCGTCGTCCCTGGGGAAAAACAGAGCCTGTGAGCCCAGCGGAAGTTGTCGATGCCCCAGCACATTTTCCTTTCTAGATCCGGCATCTTACGATCTGGCTATCTTCCTCCTCAGGTGTCTGCCCAAATGATGGAGGCCTTAAGTCCACACAAACACCTCGGCAGAGAGGCTTGTAGCAGCTTTGCCCACAGTTGCTAACACTGGAAGCAGCCAAGATGCCCCTTTGGTAGGTGAGTGGATAATAAACTGTAGTCCATCCAGAGAGTGGAATGTTACTCAGTGACAAAAAGAAATGGCACAGCAGAACCGAGACTGCAGACTGCTCGGGAAAGGAGCCAATCTGACAAGACTCCACGCTGTGTGATCCCACCCCCACCACACCCTGACAAAGGGGAAACTAGGGAGACAGCGAAAGATCAGTGATTGTGGGGTGAACAGGAAGAGCAGAGGGAATTGTTAGGGCAGTGAAACTAGTCCGTGTGATACTATAATGGTGGATATATCTTTATATATTTTTCCAAACCCATAGTACACAGGATACCAAGAATGAATATGCATCCGCAAGCCTATGTTAGTGAATGCATTATACAGACTTCGGCTAAGAATAACATACCAGTATTCACTTGTCGACTGTAACAAACGCACCATACTAATGCAAGATGTTACTATCGGGAAACTGTGCAGAGGAGGTGAGTGAGGGCCAACATGAGAACACTCTGCTTTACATTCAACTTTTCTACAAACCTAAAATTTCTCTAGAACATAAAGTCTGTTAACTTTTTAAAAATCCAGCATCTTTAAGTGGGGAGGGCTTGGAACCAGGTGAGAAGTGGTGTGACAGACGGGCTGCGAGAGGGCACGTGTTCACGTGCACGTACAAATACAGACAGAATGGTAGACGGCGACATCTGTCCCCAAAGCCCGGAACGACATCAGAAACATGTCTGCACACCCCTACACACTTAGGTTGTCTGCAAACACAGCTTTTAGGAAACCGATGGTAACCCAGGAACTGCTCTACCTTTGAGTCGTAGGACAGAAATGTCTGAAACGGAGAAGCAATGGGGGGGCCGCAAAGTGTGGCTCCCACAGAACTGGCACCAGGAGGTATGCTCATCACCACAGAGATAACCTTATCAACGCCGTGCAGACAGCACAGGCCCCGTGTGTGAGTACGGGGGACAGATGGGAGACACAAGAGCGCATCCCTCCTCCTGGCCCTGCGGTCCGGCCTTCCCAGGGCGTGTGTGAGTACGGGGGGACAGACGGGAGACACAAGAGCGCATCCCTCCTCCTGGCCCTGCGGTCCGGCCTTCCCAGGGCCTGCAGGGAACAGCACCATTTGTCTTAAATTCCTCTCTGTGGAACCTCTGGGTCCTGCCTTCAGCCAACGAGATCGTCAGACGCTTAGGGCCACAGCAGATGTATGAGGGCTGCTGTCTGCAGGGGAGGAAAGGAAAGGGGGCTTGGGGATCCCCGGACAAGCTTTGGATGAGAGCTCAGGCCTCTAATTAAGGGGCTTGTTTTCAAGCTGATCTGCAACCTGCCCATAAGCTAAACATCTGTCACTGCACTGCCCCCCGATTTTGTGCCCTGCACCCCTGGAACCTGGTGGTGTCTACCCTAGCCAGATGCACTCACAAACCCTCCCCTGGTCCTCACAGGTATGAAAGCCAGACACCTGCAGCAGGGAGACAAAGGGAACATAAAACATGCTCCCTCCAGCCATCCCGCCCGGTTCTCCCTGCTCTGCTGTCTTCTTGCTCCTGAAGGAAACCTCTCTTCCAAAGCGAACGACCCAGACCCCAATATAATCTAAATAAGGCAGATTCTGGCATCAACAAGAGCCAGAGGCCCTTTCTCTCCAATTCACAAGACGTTATTCCTCTTGGGTCAAGGATTCCTTAAATACAGTTGAAGTGGGCGAGCACATGTGCTGGCAACACACACATAGCCTCCTCTCTCTCACTCTGAAGTGGGGTTAACTGATGATTAAACTGAAATCAACACCCACACTTGCCAGAAACACCAGCACAAGTGCAGGTAGGCTCTGCCCCGGCGTGTCCGCACACAGGCTGGGTTCAGGTGCTTGCCTGCTCTGCCGGGGAAGTCACTGGGGACATGTGCTCTGAGGAGTGTCGCCTCCAGCAGGGTATGAGGTTTGATTCAGTCAGTCTGACAATTCCTTCTCTCTGCTTCAAGAGTCAAGGAACAGAAAACCTACTACTTTACTGTGGGCTGGCTTCTCCCTGGCGGCTAAGCAGGTGCCCACGGCATAGAAAGAGCAACAGGGGTGCAGGGAAGATAGGCTGAGAAGGGGCCTCAAGGCCATCATACCTGCTCCGCAGCTTACTCATCTCAGGGGCTCCCAACCTGAATTTTAGAAAAAGTCCAAACACGAAAAAGTAGTTGCAAAAGGATGTCCTTTGGGTTATGGAATTTTAAGAAAACAAGGAATTACTTTATTTTTAAAAAAGATTTTACTTATTTATTTTTAGAGAGAGGGGAAGGGAGGGAGAAAGAGAGGGGCAGAAACATCAATAGGTGGCCTTTCGTATGCTCCCCCCAACTGGGGACCCGGCCCCACAACCCAGGCACGGCCCTGACTGGGAATCAAACCGGCAACCTTTCAGTTCACAGGCCAGCAGTCGATCCACTGAGCCACACCACCAGGGCGGTTTACTTAGCATTTTCAAACAGAGTTAAGTTTTACCTTACCTTTACCTTGCATAGTTTGGGAACTCTGAAAAGTGACACAGCTGAAGAAAATCTTTAAAACCAGTCACTCAAGAGACGCAAGGAACGTCCTGGGACAGAAGCAGCCACATGAAAAAGAAATTCACACACCAACAGGTTCATGGGCAAGGAGGGGAGAGATAAAAAACCACGACAGTTTTTAATTAAAAACAACATGAAAGAAGAAGTCTTTTATTAATAAAAAAGCAACGGGAAAGGGGACGGAAACTGAGAGGAGAGGAAGGAGCCATCGTGTTATGACAGAATGTGCCTCTTCACCAGGGGCTGATCGCCAATCACCTCTCCAATGTGTAAACGCTAAAAATTAGAACTAGCTTCAAGAAAAGCTTAGGAAATTCATGGATGTAAGTAATGAAGGACCTTTAAATGAAAGCAAGGTTTCTCTGAGCTTGCAAGCCTAATCAGCGCCAAGACTCAAGTGTAGTTACACATTGTGTGGGAAATTAACATCTCCCCATGGTGTTTGTCAAGTGTTCGAACCGCTTGGTAACTGTTGTCCTTGTAGATGAGAGGCTGCTTAAGTGACCAGAGGAAGGCGCATCTCAGACCAGGTGGGGGGCGGGGGGCACAGAGCAAAAGCACCGAGAGTAAACTGAAACAAATCACTTTAACACAGCCTGAAGCTACACTCAGTAAGTTTCAGGTCACCTGGTGTGATCTACTAGGCTGCTGCAGCAACACACTCTTCAGAGGAAGGCGACAAAACGTAAAAGTCCAGAGTACGCACCACCACGTCCAGCGTACGATAAAAAAATGATCAGACGTGAGAAACCGGCAAAATGCGACCCCTGGTCAAGAGAAACCAGCCCGAAGACGACAGAGGTGTCAGACTTAGCAGACCAGGACTTTAAGGCGCTGCAAGTCTGGAAAACAAGGCACAAAAGGAAGTCCGATGAAGACATGGAGACGTGGAAACTGGGACAGAATCAAAGGGGAGAAAAGAAACACATCTCCAATAAAGCACAGTATTAACACACTGCGTACCGCTCACGAGTTTTCGCGTGTTTCACGTGCCTTCTGTTAAGGACCACTCACGAGTTTTCTCATTTTTCACGCATCATCTGTTAAGGACCTTAGATGTCAACACACTGTCTTGTCCACATCGAATGAAGTGATCTCATTGGTGGAAACCGTGCAGGTCAATCTACAAAAAACTATATAATTGCACGAACCCATAAAGCATTGCGGTTACATTGTATTTTGGTCATTTGAATAGTCTTTGTCTTCAAGTTCCTGGTGCTTTTAGAAATGCCCCCTCTCAGAAAAAGGAAGGAAACCAACGAAACTGATACACTTCCGGAAGTATTTAACGATAATTTATCAGATATTCCTAGTGAGATCAAAGATGCGGATGACTGTTTTGACGATTCCAGAGACGATCTGTAGTTATGATGATTTAAATAACATGCAGTTTGCCCAAAAACATGCGGTCCCTGGCATCTGTCTTAGAGATTTCTATGCGGTACGCAGTGTGTTAACAACAGACTGGATTAAGTCAGAAAAAAATGTGTAACTTGACGGGTCAACAGAAGATTCCAAACTGAAACAAAGAGAGACAAAAAGATTTACAGAAAACAAATGGAACCTCAGGAGCTGTGCAAAAGCACAAGGGGCCAAACTTCCGTGCAAGCAAGACCCCAGGAGAATCGGGGATGCAAGGAGTCAAGGCAAACAGTGTGAAGAAACAGTGGCCAGCCCTGGCTGGTGCAGACTGAGTGCTGAGTCGCAGGTTCGATTCCTGGTCGGGGCACATACCTGGGTGGCGGGCCAGGTCCCCAGTTGGGTATGTGCTGATCGATATTTTTTTCTCACATCGGTGTTTCTCTCCCTCCCTTCCCCTCTCTCTAAAAATAAAACATTAAATCTTTAAAAATAAAAAAAGAATAATGATCAAACTTTTTTTCCAAATTTGATTAAAACACCATTACACATTGATCAAGGAGTGTCAATGAAAAGTAAGCAAAACAAGTGCAAAGGAAACCATACCAATCACACCACTGCCCACCTGCTAAAAACCTAGGCGGGATAAACAGAGACAGGGGGCAGGACCCTCATCAGAAACAACGCGAAACAACGCCGGGCAGGGACCGCTTCCGTGCACTAGCAGAGAGAAGTGAGCTGTGAACCTGGAGCCCCACACTCGGCAAAAACACCTTTCAAATGAAGGGTCGTTAACCAAAAAGACATAAACATGAATGCCACCGATATCGGAGGTGATACGGGAACAAGAACTGACAGAACCAGAGGGCGGCCCGGACAATCTCGCAACCACAATTGGCAATCTCAACGCCGGCCTCTCAGCAATGAGTAGAACTGGTAAGAAAAGGTGGTGACGAAGCGGCAGCGGGACAAGCGGCCGCCCCCTTGACCACGGGGCCTTTGCAGGACACCCCCAGCAAGCAGCACGCACGTTTCGGTGCTCAGGGCACGTCCCCCCAGAAAGACCATAGGCTCAGCACAAAGTAACTCACAATGGGTCTCAAACAACTGACACCACAAATCTCCGATCACACGGAAGTTAATCGGAAATCAGTAACGGGAGATTATGTAGAAACTCTTCGAATATTTGGAAGTTAAACAGCACACTTCCGGATAGCCTTTGGGCTTAAAAAAGAAAGTGCGAGGAAAATTAAATAGAATGTTAAATGAAATGTGAAAACACAAATTACAAAAAATAAAAACGAGATAGCTGTAAATACGTAAATTAGATGAGGTTTTACACCTTAAGAAGTTAGAAAAGGAATGACAAATTAAACCTGAAGTAATTAGAAGAAAATATTACTGACAAGAGCGGAAATCAATAAAATTGAAAACAACAGAAAAATCAATAAGGCCAAAAGTTGGTTCTTAAAAAAGTTAACAAATTGCTAATCCCTGGAAAAACTGATCAAGAAAAAGAGAAAATACACATCAGCATTGTCAGGGAAGCACAAGGGGGCATCGCCAAAGACACTAACAAATATTAAAAGAAGTAAGAACTATTACCAGCAAATACATAAATGTAAATCCAACAACTTAGGAAAAAAATGACAAATTCCTCAAAAAACACAAACATCAAAATCAGTGCCAACAGAGACAAAAACTCAGAACAGACCCAAATCTCCTACACGAAGTTGTCATCGCAAACCTTCCCACGATTAAAACTCTAGGTCCAACAACGGAAACTGGTGAACTCTGTTAGCCATTTAAGGAATAAACATCAGTAATTTGACACAAACTCCTTTAGAAAGTAAAGGGTAAACGACACCTTGTAGTTCGTTTCATGAGGCAGACACAGCCTCGGTAAAAGCACCTGATGAGAGCGTCCTAAAAACGTTACAGACCGATGCGTCTCCTGCTCCCACAGGCAACGTGCTCCACAAAACAAGGGCAGACGGGGCTCAGCAATGCGAGAAGACGCTAGGAAAGGGGGCAGTGGACCTACGGGGCCAGCCCAGGAGCACCAGGCTGCTGCAGCCCTCAGAAAGCAAGCGCCGGCACAGAGACAGAGAGCCGTGCGGCTTTCTCAGCTGAGACCAGGGCAGCCCGGAGAAGACGGCCGGGGCAGGGCCCTGAACAGCACAACTGGGGCAGCCGGACAGCTGAAGAAACTGGGGGATGGGCGGCAGTTCAAGGACGTACGCCCTAGACCTGAAGCTGCAGTTCTGAAGGAAGCGTCCTCGAATACGCTCTTACGTACTATGCGCAAAGAAGCATGACGGACGCAACAAACCCTGGGCAGATGCAGAAAAAACAGTACTTGCAAATACGGAGGCAGTGACAAACCGAATACGGCAAAACGGTAACAACTGGTAAACCTGGGTAAAGAGCATATGGGCTATTTACTACTATTTTTGCAACTTTTTAGCAGGTTTGAAGTTACTTCAAAATCAAAAGTCAAAAAACAGCCCAGTAGGCACTTTTGCCGAAATTGACAAACTAATTGTAGAATTTATATGCAAATGCAAAGGTGCTGGAATAGCCAAAACAATCATGAAGGAGAACGAGAGTGACGGAGGGTTTCCACCACCTGTTTGTAAGACTGACTGTGACGTTAGAGTCACCCAGACAGTGTGGTGCTGGGGTGTAAGAGTAGATCGATAGAACACGGTAGAAAATTCCGAAACAGACCCACACATGTGGTCAACCGATTTTCAATAAAGGCTCCAAGACATTCGAGGAGCACAGGACCTCTTCCCAAAAATGGTGCGTGAGCCCTGACCGGTGCCTCGGTTGAAGCATCACCTCGTACACCCAAAGGTTAAGGGTTCAATTCCACATCAGGGCACACATCTAGGCTGCAAGTTTGATCCCCAGTCGGGCACATAAGGGAGGCAACCGATCAATGTTTCTCTCTCGCGTCAATGTCTGTCTGTCTCTCCCCCTCCCTCCCTCCCTCTCTCTCTAAAATCAATAAACATACCCTCAGGCGAGGACTGGAAAAGAACAGTGCCTGAACAACTGAATATTCATATGGAATAAAATGAACTTCAACCTGCAACTCGCACTGTCCAAAAAACTGCTTTCGAGACGGCTCACAGACCTAAACACAAACCCAGACCCGTAACACTCCAGGAGGAAACACAGAAGGGTATCTTTATCGCCCTGAGGGAGACAAAGGCCAAGATTCCTTAGACGTGATGCATAAAAGAAAACAATGATAAATCGGACTTTTATCGAAACTAGGTTTTCCTGATCGTTAAAAGACAGCGTTAAGAAAATAAAACGGCAAACCACAGGCTGGGACGGAACGTTTTACATACCTGACAAAGGGGCTGTAGTCAGAACATACAACGTTGCATTCACAGCGCACAAATCCCGGAGTGCAGCACAAAGACAGAGAACACACTGAAGCTGGACAGAAGGCCTAACAAACACTTCACAGAAGTGCAGGCTGAAAAGATGGTGCCTTTTCTCGTGACGGCGGAAACGCACACCGATCCACCGCGCACCATCACCACACAGGACACCGAACGGCCAACATCAAGTGGCCGACGACACCAGACGTCGGGGAGGAAGTGGGACACCTGGGACGCTCACACTGCCGGCGGCAGCGTGAACTGGAGAGCGACTCTGGCAGTTTCTCGTACTTTACACGTACATTTACCTACTGACCCAGCACCCCACGCCCGGAATCCACTCTAGAGAAGCAGAGGCATGTTCGCCGAAACGCCTGCGCACAAGTGGTCTGGCGGTTTCACCGATACTGGCTCCGAACTGGGAACCCGAAGGTCCATCAGCAGGTGCACAGACATACAGCAGCATCTTCACGCAGCAGAATGTCATCGATAAAAAGGAACGAGCCACAGAGAACCTTTCAAATAATACACGTTGTGAAAGAAGCCCCCTAAGGGCACGCAAACAGTACAAGGCACTTCTGGTTTTTGTCTGTTTCATTCACTGCCGTGTCCTCAACACCCTGACAGGGACTGCAGGGACCGGCCCTCCACTGAAACTCGTTGACTGAATGATTTCCTCCAAAATCAAATACCATACTTTACACTGATTTCTCTCTACTCCCACAGTGAAATACTCCGGGCATCCAATTATACCGGTGTTGGGTTCAATGTGGCAAACACGTTCACCGGGTCCAGCTGAAGCGCCCAACACCAGCACCCATGTGAAAAACCCCAGGCGGCTGAACCTTTCAGGGACCGTGGCTTTGCCATGGTCAGCTCTCAGGCCAGGGCTGTGCAAGGTGCTGGAGGCAGAGACACACAGGCCTGCCATGGCCACTCCCCTGGGGGTGGTGCTGCCCTCCTCCATGCTCGGGCGCTGGTCCCCTACTCGGGGACTCTGGAAGGCTGGTGTTTCCTCGGGTGACGTTGGAGATCGGCGTGTAAAAGGCGCTCATCCATGCACAGTAGGGCCTGACAGTTAACACACGGGCTCCAGTGGATGCAAAAAGACCCAGTGGGCGCACTACACGTGTCACCACACGTCCAGTGTCGACGCCGTCACTGCTGAGCCGCGAGCACGCCCACTTGTGTCACTGCGCGTCTGAGCCGAGGAGACTGCGTGTTCTCCGTGCACGTTACCAGGCTGCCTACTCAGTCACTTACTGCCTGCACCCCGTGACCTTCGGATGACTAAGCTTCTGTCTTTTGCTCAGGTTCTGTATCATGGTGTTAAAAGAAAGTTGTTACGTTTTCCAGGAAGTAAAACTCATCATAATAAGAAATCAGAGAAAACAGTTAGGCCTTCCCCTCGCCCCCTTCCAGCTGAACCTGATGAGGTCGGTGGGGTAAGGGCTTTCCCATCGGTCCGTTTACTTGCTGGCAGCAAGCGAGGTGGCTTGGTTTCTCCTGGAGTCATTGTCACTTACTGGCGTGTCCGTCGGCAGTTTCAGGCTTTCGTGTTTTTGATAGCGCCGTTTTCGGTAATTAGGATAGAGTGTGAACTAGATTTACGACAAACTCCCCCAAAACAGCCATAGAAAGAGTGTGAGGTGGAAGACGGCTAAGTTCTGTGGAGACAGCAAAGGTGCCTTCGAGTCACCTGCCGGGAGCCACCACCCTGCAGCTGCGTTTGGGGGCCTGGAGGCGATACGCATCAGACCTAGAAATGGGATTCTAGGTCACGACCACTCCGGGGGGAACGGCTGACACCTTGGAATTAGTAGTCTGAGCACTCGGGCCCAAGGAAGGTGACTCCCCAGAAGCCAACAGTTCACACAACTTTTAACTGTCCCAAAGTGCAATATACTTCCTTTAAGTAGTGTTTGTTGAAGCACGTCCCGTGTGTACACACCGTGGGCCATGAGCTGGGCCCAGGACAGCACTGCAGGCGACAGGGAGGCCTGGTGCTCGAGCAGGAGGAAGTGCACCAACTGCCCCGCCCCACCGCCCACCTCCATGCCAGCAGGCCACCCCACCAGTGTATGTGGGGGTCTGTGATCGCGAGAATGCACCACCTTCTAGACGAGCAGGTAAAGATGAAACCGCTATGAAATATGAGGTGCATAGCCCCGCATTCATGCCCTCCCATCACTGACACTCGACCTGAGTAAGCTCTAACAACCTTGTCTTTGAACCTGCCTTTGTGGGGAAGTAGCCTGTTCTTAAAGCTTTTGTTCTCCCCACACCAACCCTCCTTATCTCACCCCCTGTAAAGGGGTGAAAAGAAATCTATCGTAAACGGCAGTAATTCCTTTAAGCTTTGAGGATTTCCATCCCCCACCGGCCTCAACACAAACGCAAACGGACGTGCGACACACCGCCAGCATCTGCGTGTGTGGACGCACGAGGTAGCACCAGGAAGGACAGTGACCTTGCAGGGGCGAGCTGTCACAACCCATCCAGTTCCAGTTGCAGAGCCACCAGCAGCGTGCCCTGAGGCTGAGTTACGGCACACGGGATCGACCGAGGCTACGGTATTACACACAGCACACCTCTCCGATTGCAGGTACAGGATACACCATGAGGCCAACAACAAGAGGCCTTTAACTGCTGTGCCCACGAGCAGAGTTACAGCCCAGGATAAGCTGCTGATATTCCAGTGACAACAACATGGAGATCGTCAGTGATTCTGTTTTAAGCTGATTGATTTTCCCTTTCCGTCTTTGCTTTGCGTAACTTCCAGAGACATCGTAAAGGAGGAGGAGGTGAATCCACTGAAACACCATCACAGCCAAAGGAGGGAAGAAAATCATGGCATCAGAAAGGCAACTGCCCGTGGGCTGGTGCCTCGGGCTAGGAGGCAGGGGGCGGGAAGTCACGTGCCAGCTCGGGCTTGGCAGGTCAGCGCAGTCACCCAAGAGCAGCCCACCCGAGCCAGCGCGGGAGTCTGGAACGGCTAAGTGACGTGACAGGAACTCCCTGACGTGACGCAACAGTGCAAAGGGGAGAAACTGCATCGCCGCCCTGCATCTGAGAAAACACAAAAATCAAACTTCTGTGCCATCCCAATGGGAACACAAACTGACAAAGTTCAAGTGGGAGAGAACAGACAAGGGTCATGATAGCTGGAAAAGTGACACAGTGACAAGGTAGGTGTACTAGTGAGATCGGGCTGTCCTAACAAGTAGCAGACACGGGGCAACTCCAACAGCAGACCGAGTTCTCCCAGCGCTGGAGGCTGAGGAGTTCAAGGTCAAAGTGCTGGTCTGGTCCGTTGGATCTCAGCTGGCCCCGCCCTTGCTGTGTCCTGACTTGGCAGAGACAGGTCTGAGGCTTCTTCCCCTTAGTATAAGGACACCAGTCCTGTCAGATCAGAGACCCACCTTCATGACCTACCTCATTTAACCTAATTACCTCCTCAAAGGACCTGTCTCGCAGACGGTCCCACGGAGGGGGCAGCAGCGGTCAGGGCTTCAGAACATGTGTTTGGGGGAGCGACACTTCAGCCCATAGCAGTAGGGAAAGCTACCCGTGTATAGAGGGTGTTGCAAAAGCCAGCTCACACTTGTGAGTACACAAAACAGTTTATTCTTGCGTTAATTTTTGTTAATTATTGCAGTATCTCCCATATGAGCAGCTGTAAACCCACTTTTGCCCCACCCTGCAGACAGCAGGACGTATTAGAAAGCTATGCTGTTGGAACATCGTGTTGTTATTCTAGGCACAGAAGCTACTGGAGGAAAACAGAGCCTAGAAGCAGGTCCGCACACACAGAAATTCCACGTGACAGAGGTCACAGTGGGTTTACTGACTACACACAGTGGCATTCACTAGGTGGTGCCCAAGGCACCAGGCCAGCGACTTCCAACTGGTGTGCCACCAGCACTTCTAAGGGGCTGGGAGTAAAGCAGAGGGGGCCCCGTGCCTGCCTGCGAGAAGCTGGTGCGGGGCCGTGGCTGCACTCCGTCGGTGATGCCTGGGAGGGGGCTGCGTGGGGGTCTGGGGCATGGCCGGGGCCAGAGAGGGGCAGGGCGGCTGCTGCAGATCGTGGTGTTAGGGCACGTGGGTGAGGCAAGAGACACTGCAACAGGTGATCACCAAGGACACCTACCCCCGGAGTTACGTCCCTACCGTCCTGGCCCCGGCATATCCTGATTCAGATGCCGTGCTCATCTGCTTCCACACGAGCCAACCAAAATCACTGGACGGTGTCCTCAAGAAGTGACCAGGGGAGACTGCGGAGTCTTGCCCCAATGCCAAGGTTGTGCTGGTTGGCTGCCAACTGGGCATGAGGACCAACCTGGTCACGCTGAGGGAGCTGTCCAAGCAGTAGCTTATCCCTGTTACATATGAGCAGGACACTATACTGGCCAAGCAGGTAGGGGCCGTGTCCTGCGTGGAGCGCTCCTCCCGGTGCTCCGAGTGCAGCCTCAGGGACATCTTCGCCGTGGCCACTGGCAGCTGCGGTGAACTGACTCACACAGGGACTGCAGCGAGTCACTCAGCAGGCAGGACGGGAACAAAGACGAGAATCACAAGGGTGGAGCCAAGAGCTGCAACCTCTTGTGAGGAGCCGGGAAGGGCGGGCGTCAGGAGGGGTGGTGATGGGCACCAACTGTTCCCCTGCCTGCACCAGCTGGGACTTCAGGACAGGCTGAGTGAGCCGTTCTCCTAGGCGAGGGACCCGGAGGCAGAGGATGGCACCATTCGCCACATCTTCATTCCCCTCCTCTGCACAGAAGTCGAGGGAGCTAGAAGGGCAGGGCATCTGGGCCAGGAGCTGGGACAGGGCTGGGTGGCGGGGGAGCTGGCATCAAGCAGTGACCTTGGCTGAGCCCCAGGATACAAAGGGCGCCTTCCCTCCCCACCCCCAGCGCCCACCTCCTGGTCCTGGCTTCCGTCCCCAGGAAAGGGTCCGTTCCATCTCCTTTCCTCTCCCTCTCCTCTCGCTTCTACAGTGGTTCTCACTTGCCCGCACCTCCAGGCAACAAGCACTAGTTAAAAAGCAGGTCGAGAAGCCCCTCCCCCATACACCCACTCCTCCCTCTCTTCCTCCAACAGCCCCCAAATAAAGCCCAGGTCGTTGGGGGGGAGTTTTTTTAAAACAGGCAACACCTGACTATTCAGTCAGTCGGGGCACTGACCTCTTTTCCCTTAGACTGTCAAAATAATGACAACAGCTGACACGACCAGAGCCGTCCAGTGTGAACGGATCAAAGTCACACCTTTTTCGGTGTCAGACTGGTAGAAACCGCCACATATTTCTGGGGGTGTCCCAGAATGTCAGTGATGAGTTTATGTGCACGGGATGGAGAGAATCGCTGTGCTGGGCATCGACACGGAAACACATTACAGAGCCCCAGCCCCAGCACAAAGCCAATTCCAGATGCGGTAAAACGGTACAAAAAGGATATACAAAATCTATGTTGAAACTTTTGCAAATCAATGAGGGGAAGACAAACATCTTAATGAAATGTGAACAAAATACAGCCCATCCTGGTTATCGGCAGTAGTAATTTTCTATAAAGTCACTGTAAACACTGAATTGGCAAATACTAAGCCATTGCTCCTGGTGGGAAAACAGACAGTCTACTGTACGTGGTCCTCACGTTTTCATTAACCAATCGATACAGTTTCACACGGGTTTCTGCTCCTGTTGCACTAACACCAAGCTCAGGGACGAAGCCCACCTAACACCGCTTCCTCCAGGAGACACATCCCAGCTTCCTCACTAAGGATCGCCAGGCGGCACTGCCATGCCGCTTCAATAGCAAATTCGCCAACGAAAGGCATAACATGTGAACAGACCTCAAACAGGACACTCGGTGGCAGTAGGGGGACTCAAACAAGAAGGCACACCTCGGCTGGGACCATGTGCCGTGCTTGGGTGACTGCTCTGCACACGTCCACAAGAGACTGTGAAAACACCCTGAGCATTAGTTAAATTCGGGGTTACAAAGAAACTTCAGTGAGGGACAGAATTTGCAGATATGAAACCCTCAAACAAGGAGGATAAACTGCACATGAACAGGCAACTCAATGGCTATTAAAAACCAACAAAAAATATGTTCAACTTATATTCAAAATAGGTTCACTATTTACTGGCCAAACCTAATGTAAAATCACTAGAGACTACTATTGACACAGTCTGAAGCTCTGACAATACCACCACGTGCTAGAAAACCTGGCAACACGAGAACCTGTGCCCTGCTGGGGGGGACTAGGCATTCCTTGGCTACTGGGAGGGCCATGGGATGGAGGTGGGGTGGGCCTGCAATTCCAGGCCCAGGTCTCTGCCACCAGAGGGCTCTCGGCCACCGGGACAAGGAGACAGGGACGGATGTTCACACGAGACTGGGTCGCGGGAGACAACTGTCCTTCGCTCAGCTCAGCAGGCACGTGGGTGATTAAAGTGAGGCTGACTCATGCAATGGAATGCCGTACGCTTGTTAAAATGAACATAACCGACATGTATTTACATGAACTTCCAAACTGGAAAACCCTCCTTACCAACCTCCAAAAAAATGTCCTTGCACGCTACTTACAGGAGACCTGCATGAGTCAGAACACAAGCAGGAAAACGTGGGGCAGGAACAGTAAAAGGGGTTTGTAGCAAACGCAAGTGAAGAGAGAGCCATACAGCAAAATTACATCTGCAAACGAAGCTCAGGGAAAAAACATCACGGGGACTTAGAAACAGAACACAAACGGCACAGCCTCAAGCTCGCATGCAATTAAGGGCACACACAGTAACTAAGACCACAAACCGACAGAAAATAAGTATGTGATGCGTGTGCACAAAAACAGACATTTTAGTAACACTTAACATACGTGATCTAGTACATGAACAGAGGTGTGCGGCCCTACCAGAAAACACTCTTTGTTGAAACAACAGGACACAGTCACGAACACTGACCATATCCAACTGGTCACAAACAAAATCTTAACAAATTCCCAAAAGTAAAATATATCCCAAATTCACTAATAAAAAATGCAACAAAACAACCAGGAAAAAAAAAGCTTACGTGCCTGTGGCTGGCGGTGGAAGAGAGAGATGCGGCCAAACTGGTATTCAGGGGAAACTTTATCATTTGAAATGCATTTGCTTGGAAACTTAAGAAACTAATAAAAATTACTTTTTCAAGACATTAGTACGACACAAAGACCTCTTGAGGTAACACATACAAAGAAATGCACAAATCCGAAGTACTCTGTGAATAACAGCACCAGCAATTCCACCCTGTGCTTTTCACTGTATCTGAGTTAACGCAAAAAGAAACAAGAACGTCCAGATATTGAACTCTTGCTCACGATTCCCATGCTGACAAACGTCAGGACAAAACGCCGCAGCTTGTGAAATGAGCAATAAAAACATGTGAGACAGACTGATGGCTGGAGATGGACAGAAAGGGAAGTGGCAAAATTGGCACAGTGTAACGAACTAACGTAGACGGCAGGGTCTGGTTTAGGTGGTAGGGAAGTTTTTTCTACTTTTCTACGTTTGGAATTCTTCATAGTGAGTGTTAGGAATGAAGGCTATCTTAAAGCATGAAGAAAGTGGTCCTTGACAAGTCAATTAAATATTAATTTTCCTACGTTTATCTAAAAATCATTGCGATTCCAATAAAAATACCCTCAGAATATTTCAAGGAAATTACAGTGTTCTTTAATAAAACACATAAGAACCCACATAATTATTGACAAATGATAGAGAATTTAAATTTCTGTGTTATCAGACACATAATTATTAAAACTCATTAAGACACAATGTGAGGGCAATGGGCAAGGACTGTGAAGAGACCACTGGCAAAGAGAAACCGTAAGTGCCAGGAAATGCCTCAGAGGTGACGGGGACGGGGGAGCGAGGTGGCCTCCCTCAGAGCAGCCAAAGGAGCAGGTGTGGGGCTCACTTTGGAGATAAAGAGAAACGGACAGGGAAGCCACGCCCACGTGTGCCCCTCCATGCTCCACTGCTCAGAATCCCCCTCGAGAACTCAGTCCACCAGTCCCGGGTCACAGACAGGGAGGCCCCAAAGGGCACGGGAGCCACGGCAGTTCCTGACGCTGTGGAAGAGGCCCTGGCTCCGGGGACGGAGACAAAGAAAGAATCCTTGGGAAATTCTAAATGTTCTGACACTGTTAATCATGTCAAGCATAATATCACTTATGTAAAAAAAATGAGTGTTAGTGAGATACCGCAGCTCTCAAAGCTGAGAAAGGCCGGACTCTGGCCCTGCCACGTGGCAATGTAGGACCCCGGGGCACACAGCTGCCCGAATTCTTTGCACAAACATACTGATTTGACCCATAATTAAAAATGAGAAAATATTGTTAAACTTGTATATAAAATTTAAAAATGTAAATATACTTGGTATTTATATATTTCATAAATTATAGTTCTATATAAATTATGTTTATATACTCTAACATATTGCATGTTATATACTTATGTAAAGTATATAAATTGTCACATAAATTATATGACAGAAAAGAAAATAATTCATTTGAAGCAACTCACACCTTCCCTAAAGCCTCATACGCGTTTCCTTCACAGACCCTCTTCCTCCCTCGTTATGTTCATGAACGACCGTTAAGGAGAAAGGCTTCAGCACATGTGCTGAACACAGAACGTTCCCCAAAATCTTCCTTGTGCAAGAGGCACCTGCTGTGCACTCAGAGGGCCAGCCCTGCCCCGTGCGTGCCCCAGCAGTCAGTGTGCATGAGGCGCCGGGGACAGGCGTGTGCAGACACTGCTCAGCTCAACAACACAGCACCCGTGTCTCTTGAGAACGCTGGAGCTGAAGCTTTGGTTCTCTGACACGTCTGGGTAGGAAATGAGGAGTCCAACCGTGCCTGCAACCCCAAACACAGGTGCTGCGGAGTAGTTCTCAGGCACGCGATGAAACGGGTCAGGACCAGTGGGGAATCTTCCCACGATGGACGGGCGTGCTGGAAAGATTGGACCGGGAACAGAGGCCTGAGTTCACGCCTCAATGGAGACCCCAAGCCACGCTCGGAGCCTCAGCTTCCTCATGGCTGAAGGGGGTCTGAGAGTCTGCCTGCGGCTGTGGGTGGTGCTGGGACTCCAGGGGGAACTGCTTGCCTGGCTCCCAATGTGCTTGGATACCAGGCCCCGGTATCCACAGCAAACTGGCCCGTGAGCTGATACTTCTTCCAGGCACTAGCAACAACTGTTTTCCTGACAATCTTCCTAGCACTAATTGGAAAATATAGTAGTTTTCCAGCCCACAGCAAACGTACTGCCATCCTGGTGTGACGTCCAGCAAAATTCCAGCAAATTTGGCAAAGACGGTGTGTGCTGGATTTAAAACCTGGGTTTTTACATAATGGAAACCCTCAGAGAATGATAAAGTGGCTTCAGGAAAACAGGTACTTACTGAAAGTTATGATTTGGGCTGTGTGTTGGACCTAAAAGAAAAGAAAGGACATGTTGTTAATACTTCATGATTTGGAACCAAACTTTTTCCCAGTCACGCCAATGGTGACGGCAGCCACAGCCCAGGGTGCCCCTTCACGGTAAGCTGTCCTCAGCTGGGCTCTGCCCCTGCCCAGGATGCTGTGCCGGGGACGGGGAAGCACGAAGCATGGAGGGGCACTCTCTGTCCACCAGGACATCTGAACGTGTCACTGGGAGTTTTTCTTTCTCTCTCCTCATCTAACCTTGATTCATAAGATACACCTTACTAATAATCAGTGACAAAGTGGCCTGTGGTTTGTGTCACAGGCTGGAGCACTGCAGGGACCTTCTCACAACTGGGATGAAAGGGGGACACATTCCTTCCAGAGTACAGAACTGTCATCATGCTGGCCGTCTACCCCTCCTCTCAGCTGGGCCAGGTGTCAGTGGGGTAGGTAGGTGTCTGGGCCTGGGGGGGCTCCCCAGGCTCTGGGTGGCAGGGTGACCTTGTGATATCTGACCTGCCCACTAAATCTCACAGCTCACCTGTGTGCCTGACTTTATGTTCTGCATCCAGTGTGTCCATCTGTGGCCCTCTTCTTACTAGTTGAATGGGAAGCAGGGTATGCTGGGCCCGTGCATGATGGGGACGGCCCTGGGGAATGGATGCACTCATTTCCGCTCTGCTGGGGTGTGTGTGTGCCATTTCAAACTGCAAGTTGATCTCCCGCAGCAGCTGTGACGCTCCCTAGCTGCACACGGACAGGCCCAGACCGCCCTCACTCACCGAGCCGCACAAACAGGACGCCGGTGGCAGTTATGGTTTTCATCCCGTTGGTGGCCACACACTGGTAGTAGCCGGTGTCCGTCGTGTCCAGGTCCTGGATGCGCAGCCGAGAGCCGTACTCCGTCTTCCGGATGACGACACGCCTCGGCTCCTGCACGACCGGGGCGTCATTCTTCAGCCACCGCACGCTGGGGGGCGGGTTGCCGGCCACCTTGCAGTGCAGAATTGCGGTCTGACCTTGGACTATGGTGATGTTGTTCACTGGCTCCAGGAAGTTCAGAAAGTAGCCTGGAAGAGGAGAGCGTCACGTAAGACAAACCAGCGGGGGCTGGCGGAAAGGGCCTCCTGGGAGCTGTTGGCAGAGGCTTTAATTTCTCTCACGCACGGTCCAGTCCCTTTGCTGGCGGAACTGTGTGTGATCTAGAACGTTGCAAGAACACTGAACTAGAGAACACAGAGCCTGCAGTCAGCACTTTCATCAAACGAACAACACCTCACCCTCTCTTATGCGTGTTTCTGTGTAAAGACTCCTTATTTACCATGGATTGCTGATGCACCGACATCACACACATGGCCAACAGCGCTGGAGCTCCTGCCTGAAGGTGCATATCCAGCTCACGTGTTTTCTCCACAAGGCACGCCACAGCCCTCTGCACTTGGGGACACCAGACACACTTCAGCACCATTATTGGGCATTTAAAATTTTTTTTAAAGATATTATTTATTTTTAGGGAGGGAGCGAGGGAGGGAGAAAGAGGAGAGAAACATCAGTGTGTGGTTGTCTCTCACGCACCCCCTACTAGGGACCTGGCCCACAACCCAGGCATGTGCCCCGACTGGGAATTGAACCAGTGACCCTTTGGTTCGCAGGCCGGCATTCCATCCACCAAGCCACACCAGCCAGGGTGTATCAGGCATTTTAACCAGTGAAATCACCAACAAAATGTGAACTCGTGGGACTACTGACCTTGGAAAGGACACTTGTTCCCGGTGTGAGCTGAAACAAGGCAGGCAAAGTGTCACCACCCTCACACTCGGCTGGGAGTGCATGCAGCTGGAAACCCAAATTCCCTGCTGAGTATGTCTGTGAGTGAACCACAAACGTGAGTGAGGGTAGGCGTGTGGCACAAACACAGTTGAGGCAGTAGGCACACTAGCCAACATGAAGTCCACAAATAATGAGGACTGACTCTACTTCTCTTTTCAAGCTCTGAATCTGACCTAACCTCACTCATCTACGATGTGAAGTCACGCCCAGAAAACCCTTCCTCCCTCTTGCCCCATGACAAAGATGTCCTCGAACACAAGCTCAGCACTAGCCTGACCAAAACAAGAATGACAAGGCTGAGTGGTGCTCATGTCCCACTGCATCCGGGTCAGGGGCAGAAAGAAGCCGTCCCGGGCTCACACTCCACAGGGAAGGGTCCAGATTACAGAGTGAGCAGGGCTGGAAACACTGCTCTGGGCTCAGCTGCAACCCACGCCACGGGTACAAAAGGACACGAAGCAGACAATAGAGGAGGGGTATGTGCGCCGTGTGCGTGTGCATGTGCGTGTGCGGTGGAGGTCGGGGCAGGTTACTCTCTCTCCATGAACACGCATGCTACAATTCCGTAACCCATGTAAGAACAAACAAGTCTAGACAGACAAGACAATCAATCATCAGGAGGTGAACTCACTTCCAAGTTCAAAACCGAGACAGCGCAATCTGAGTATCAGTATAGAACATATTTGTGTTCCGAATCTTCTGGCTTGGTTTCTTTCTGGTTGGTCCCTAATTCTTTTTCAAAAAATAAAGTTGAAAGATTGAAAGATGGCATATCTGTTATTACTGATTTAACTGGATAGAAAATTACAAGATTTCTAGTAGACCCCTGGGGTAAGTTTCACAGGACAGGTGATGGCCCCTCTGCAGTGGGCGGCTGGCTGGCAGTAGCTGAGGGGGAGGGATGCTGTGGGCTCATGATAAAGGGGCAGTTTTCCTTCATGAGGAAGACTGGATAGACACCTGTCTAGGGGTGTTACTAGTTCACACTGATTATTATTTATGGTTATTATATTAATAAGCAGCACCATTAGGGTCTACCTTGATTCCTTCCAGACCAACCCTTTTCTCACTGCACTGAACTAAGAGTTGAAGAGAATTCTTACGGATGACTCAAAGCCGGAAGGTAACTGAAATGTCAGTGACAAGCCCCTGAAAAGATGTTCTAAATCAAGCCAGGTGGCAATCTGGATGAATGCTCTTCATTAACCCAACTGCACCAGCTCGGCGGGGGAAGACCTGTGTACCTGAGGCTCCTGCACGAGACCCTGCATCCCTGAACACAACATCAGCTCTGACTTGGCAATTTCAAGCAGTTACTCTGACAGAGTGTGGCAAACACAGTGTCGCATTGTGTCCTGGCCAGAGCCCACCTTAATCAGGGTTTCATGTGAAGTACTTTCAAGCTGCTTAAAATTCAAATGCTTCATTAAGGTCTTTGTAACACTAAAGACACACTAAGGAATACAGAACAGTCTGCGACTTGTAATTTAAAATAGCAAATGACACATTGAAGTCACAACCATCTCTTCCTCTTGGCATTAAGTGTAGCTGTAATTCTCAACTGTGCACATGACAAGCCACGGCTTCCCAGCAGACAGGTGCGATGCTTCAGGGGCAGGGAGGCTGTGCGGCCGTGTCCCCAGGCTGACCAGCGAAATCTGAAAGGAGCTCTGAGGGGTTCTGAGGGCCGGGACACTGCGGTCTCTGTTAATTGCCATCTCATCGATTGTGGGGGCTGGCTCCAGAGTTATTCTGCCATCATCTCCGTCTGTTTTCAGGACATCTGCATACATCAACTTGGGACAGTTAAGAATCTTGAAAAGCACAGAAGGGTCTTCAACACAGAAGAGAAGAGAGGAAGAGAACGTGGGAGTGCTCAGAGAACGTTAAGGACTTGTACCATGCAGAAGGGAACCTGGGGGGAAACTGGGACTGTCCAATCACAGCGAACAACCCTCAGTACCTACTTCTTTGCGAGAATACGTTTGTTTTTACATCAGAGGCGCATGGAAACATGGACTTCTTCAGTGTCCCGCTCCCCCAACAGCTTCGTAAACCGCTGACTGTTAAGACTGAGGCTTTCAGTGTCCCCAAGAAGGCTCCTGTCTGGGAAGTAAAGACAGAGGGGTTGCTCCCACCTGCCTGCCCTGCCCTCTGCTGGGCACAGAGCCTGGGGCCAACCCTGCTCAACACCATGAACCCTGCTCTGAAGGGCTGAGGAGAAAATGCTGTGGTTCCAGCGGACCCAAGCCCTCTAAGAATGAACTTCAAGCAGAGCAGACAACACTGAGAAGGGGCAGCACAAGAGGGGACCGCCAGGACTGGAAAGCACAGTCCTCAGTGGCTAGCACCATCCCTGGGTGGCTCTGGGTGCAGTGACACAGACAGAGAAGGCCACACCCCCCCACCCCCGGGGACAGACAAGACGGAAACTCCATGGATGGCTCCCATGTTCCAACGTGGGCCTTGAATCAACCTCCTTCATGTTCTACTGGAGGTACAGAGAGACCAAAACCATAGGTCAATATGGTAACTTCGGAAACTCATTGCTTCCGCCCTAGCTAGGTCAGAAAAACTAAGACTTCAGGAAGAAAGCAAAAAGATAGATAATAAAGAAAAGTTAACTTATATCCATGGTATCTTGCTTCTGGAACTTTCTCTACCCTTTCCCCACTGGAAGGGAGGGTTCTTTGCTCTTCCCAAAACACGTCCAGCTGGCCCCTCATTGCAGAGTCCCTGAGAACGCCTTGTCTGAGTGCGTCCGTTTCTCAAGGAGCAAGTCTCTGCCAAAAGGTCAGCTTCGCAAAGGGTGTTCCTCGGGCTGCCCCGTCTTAAACAATCTCCATGTGCTTCTAACCCCGCCCCCACCCCACTGAGCTCGGCCTGCTACTGTGGCAAAGTCACACTCGTTCGACTGGGAACTGAAATATATCCAGACATCAAGAATAACAAATGTTACCTTTTGGGGCTAGTTTCTCGCATTCACTTTAGAATCACCCTGTAAGTTCCACGTACAAATTGGACTGTTGCCCCGGCCAGTGTGATCCAGTTGGTTGGAACATTGTCGCATAAACCAGAAGATCAGGGGTTCGATTCCTGGTCAGAGCACACGCCTCGGTTGCGGGTGCAGGCCCCGGTCAGGGCGCGTGCGAGGGGCAACTGACTGATGTTTCTCTCGCACATCTGTGCTTCTCTTCCTCTCTCCCCCGCACCCTCTCTCTAAACTCAGTGAGCATGTCCTTGGGTGAGGACACAAAACTTGGGGTGTTGCTGGAGAACTGCCCTTTTGACAACGCTGAGAAAGCAAGGTCTACGTCTCTACTTCAGACCTCATCTTTTCAAAAAGGCTGTCGTTTCCTTTACATACATCTTCACATGTACTTCTAGGCAGTTTTCTGGGTGCTCGTGAGTGAACTGGTTTCATTTCTATTACTTCCATGTGAGCGCTTCAAGGCTCACAGGAAGACCATTACATAGCTATACGTTGTACCAATAGCTATACATTGTACCAATTTCTTCTTGCTGCCGTAACAAATGAGCACAAACTCAGCAGCGCAAAGCAAGACAGATTCACCTTACAGCTCTGGAGGTCAGGCTCCCCAGGTCAAGGTGTGCAGGGCTGCGTGCCTTCTGGAGGTCCCGGAGTCTCTTCCCGGGGCTCTCCCGGCCCCGGAGGCCACCCTCTGCCCTGGTTCCTGGAGCTCTCCTCGCATCACTGCAACCTCTGCTTCTCACCGCAGCCCCGACCGGTGACTCCGACCTCCCGCCTCCCCTTTAGGACCTCCGCAAACACACCAGGCCTACCGGGATCATCCAGGATCATTTCCCATCCGGAAATCCTTAGCTTAATCCCAGGCGCAAAGTCCCTGAGTCAGGAAAGGTGACCATTCAGCGGTTCCAGGGATTAGGGTGTGCCACCTTTGGGAGCCACTGTTCAGGCCAGCTGGTCTCCTTCCCTCTTACCCAGTCACTTTCCTGAACTACCGCATCGGCTAAAACAGTTTGAGTCAACTGTCTCGGACTCTCTATTTGCGTATGTTCTACAAATAGCAATAATATAGCCTTTTTACTTTCAAAAATCATACTGCTCGTTTGTTCTCTTGTCTGAATGTTTTTGTTCAACGGCAATTCCTTTGATTTTTTTAATACTGAAATACATCAACATACAGAAAAATACAAATATTAATATAAGAGTATCCACGTATACATCAAAATTTTATGCTAACATTTTACCCTGTCAACAAAAATGAAACATTATGCAATGTAACTGAAGCCCACTGCCCCGTATTGCTCCCTCTCCCCAGAGAGCTGTATGCACAGTTCCAAAGCATATCTGTACTACTTTACAGGTTAAAAATTTTCCCTGAAAGAACATCATTCATGGTTTCATGTTTTTTCACTTGAAGTCCACTTTGGAATTAACCACTTGTTTTAACCGCTGTGTGATACTCCACTGTGCAAACGAACCACAATTTCGTTATGCCTTCTCCAGGGGAGGGGCGGTGAGCTGTTGCCACGTTTCCGTTGGTGCAAACAAGCGTTGAAGGCCCTCCTGCAGCACGTGGCTCATCCTGCACACGTGCAGAAGCACCTGGACAGCAGCCGTGCGAGCTCAGAGGGCCCGTGGAGGCGCACATCTCTCCAGGTCTCAACAGCGCTTGAAACCATCTGCCCTCAGTGGCGATGCCTGGATCACACAGGTGTCCCACCTCCTTGCCAACATTTGGTGTTTGGGGCTTTAAAGTGTTCCAGCCTGACAGACGTGCTGTTATCATAGTTTCCACTTTGAGCGTTCCTCCTGAGCTTGAATATCGCCTGGAAGGTCTTGGCCACTGGCACGCTCCTTCTGCACGGCCTGTTCCAGTCTGTGTGCGGCTGCTCTTTCTCTATCTTCTGCAGTTAACGGGCTTTCCATCCTTTTCCTTTTCTGATCTATGCACTGAATGTGAAATTTCCCTTCCATTTCTGTTTTAAAATCCTCCCCCAGGGGGATATATGTATTGATTTTTGAGAGAGAGAGAGAGAGAGAGAGAGAGAGAGAGAGAGAGAGAGACGTTGATCAGTCGCCTCCTGCAGGCGCCCTGACCAGGGATCGAAACCTACAACCTTTTGGTCCCCAGGATGACGCTCCAACAAACTGAGCCTCCCACCAGGGCTCTCTCCAACGCCTTCTTTAGCCACCCAATAAATAAACCGGTTTGTTTAAACTCCATATGGCTGATCAGACCCAAACACCTTGCAATTTACACTGTGATTTTTCCTTGCAGACTGGAGTCATGAAAAGCGACGACAACTGTGCTGCTGTCCCAGAAGACAGCCTGCATGACGGCGTCCCTCTGATGCCACTCGGGTCGCTCAGAGCCCAGGGCGGCACCGACTCCTGCTCATGGTCCACATCTGACTAGTAAGAGTGTGTTTTCTCTAACTGCTCAGTGTAGGGTTACATGAGGTCTGTCCAGAAAAAGTCCAACCACTGACAACACAAAGAGAGTGGTTCACACAGTGTCTGTGTGACCGGGCGGCCAGAGAGAGGACCGGCACGCGTGTGTGGACAGGGACGACCTCACTCTAATAACAGCGGGGGCAGCAGACAGCGCTGAGTGAGCCTGTGCACTGTGACTGTCACATTCAAAATGACTCAGCAGAGCCACGAATCTGCATCAGACTTTGCGTTAAGCTTGAACGTTCCTCTGTAGAAACTATTGGGATGACTTACAAGGCCGCGGCTATGGGCAACTGGTGATTGGCAGCTTCATCACGACAATTGCACCCACTCATGCATCTCGTCTTATGCACAGTTTTTTGGCTAAATACCAAAGCACCCAGGTGACTCGGCCCCTCCTGCAGCCCAGGTTTGGAGCCTTGTGACTTCTGACTTTCCCCAAAACTGAAATCACTTTCCAAAGGGAAGAGATTTACAGTCCAAAGGGAAAGGGATGGGTTTTCTTTTTGTTTTTGTTTTGTCTCTCGATTCTCCTTTCCTGTTTTCCTTTGTGAGGACGCTGAGTTCCGGCTTCCCAACATCTAGTTATGCTCCCTTATTAAGCCCCACAGTCGTTACAGTTGCTGCTTTTTAACTGCAGAGTCTGTGCAGGTGCCGACCCGCGTGCCCGTTCCCTCCTTGTCCACACCGCCCGCACCTCACTCCTTCCCAGCACAGCTGAACTCTCCCCGACAGTTCCCGAACAGTTCCTGTTCCAGGTAAAGCAAGGAGGCTGAAACGCTGGGTCTTGCTCTAAAAATACCTGTTACTTTCACCACTGAGGCACAGTTTACCTGGGCACAGAAGTCTAAACTGGCAACTACACTCGTCCCCTCTGGTTTTTGCACTTACCGTAAGTCCTGCCTGTCCCTGTTCCTTTGTGGGAGGTCTGACCTCTGCCCTTTGAAAAGGGCTACTTTCCATATCTCTCTTTGTCACTTCAAAGCACTGCTGTGAATTTACTTTCACTTGGGGCTCTTTGGGCCTCTCTGCCATTCTGAACATCTGATGATCTGGGTCTCTCGTCAACTGCATACGATTCTCTACCAAAAGCTCAGGAAACACTGTTTCTCCCTTCCCAGTTACTTCTCTTTGAAATCTCACTCCAAATACATGCTGACCTCCCGTGTGACTCCTCGTGCCCTCGCCTACTCTCACGTGGCCTGCCCTTTTATCCTTAGCTTTGCACTGTCTACTCCTCAACCGTCCATCAAGCTTCTGATTTCATCAACTGCGATTCTGTCCACAAGGTCTCTTTGGTTCCTTTCCAAACCCACCACTTTCTCCCTTTCTTTTTAATCCTTTTGGCTTCCCTGGTTGCTAACTCACCATTTACCCTGGGCCCCTCCAAGAGCGCATCGTAATTCTTCGCTGGCGGGCTGGTTTTCCTGCGGAAATCCCTTGAAGACTGGGTTCCTCCAACGGGCACTGCCGAGTGCCACGTGAACTCTGGATTCCCTGCAACGTTCCAGTCACACACATTTGGTCTCCTGAGCTGAGGGTCCAAGTTTGAGTTCTCGTGGGGAAATGTCTGGGTCTCCTACCTGCAGCCAGGGTGGAGGCACCTCCCTAGGCTGACGGGTGAAATAGACTGGAATAACCCCCGTCTCCTGCTTTCTGCGGAGGCTCATCCTCAACACCTCTGTTCTGCAGACCCCACGGGCTGCCTTCCAGCTTGAGCCTAGGAGCATAGTTTCTGTGGCAGGGCTGGTGTCTCACAGGCCTTGTTTAGGGTACAAGAAATGCAAATGCCTTCATTTTCCTAAAACCAAACTTGATTTTTGCCCCAATCCCTAGTTCTGAAATCGGTAACTTCAGTGTGTGTTTAAGGTCCTCTGACTTGGGATTTCCCTGCTCCTGGCACCCTCTCTAGCGGAGCATTCATGTTCTGGGGGCTGTTCCAGCGCCGGAGCAGTGCAGGACCTGACGAGCGTGCCAGGGCCCTCGGCCTGCACCAGCTTTGCTGAGGTGTCCGTGTCTTATCTGTGCTCCTTCTTGTCTGGCTCCCAGAAATGTGCCACATCTGTGGCAGCGCCTGCCACTGCTGGGCAGCCCGTATCAGAACTGCCTGACACCTGCAGAGTCCAACTCTTTGCCTCAGGGAAACATTTTCCCAGGATACCTGGGCCACTGTCCAAGGCCGCCCACCAAGCGGGGCCACCTCGTGGTCCCTGCCCTGGTTCCCAGCCTGGCACAGTGCTGTTCCCTCCCTGTTCCCGGCTCCTGGGCAGTTCTCCATCTCTCGCGCAAGCTCACCTAACCAGGTGCCAATCAGGTTGACTAACACCTGATTGAGCACTTGCATGTCGTTTACATGGGAGGGTCTCCACCATGTAAATGTTCCACCAATTTTGGCCAAAATGAAAGCTAGAAAGAAAGCTCTCTGAAGATGAGGCACCATGCTGCTGTTCCTTTGGTGTGCTGTTCACAGCTAGCCATTTAGCCTCTCGACGACTTCTCCCTTGCGTGCAAAACATGGGTCTGTGCGACCCGTCACCGACTCCTCCTTGGCTCACAAAGGCTTCCTCGAGAGCCGCCCCAGACCTTGGTGGACACAACTGAATGGGCCGAGAGGAGCCAGGCCTGGTGCTGACCACTCACAGGGAGGTGGTCAGCACTCCACAGGGTCAGACAGAACAGAAATCTCCCCTTTTGGTTTCCCAAGAGGGCTCCCCTGCCTCACAACAGAGGGGTCTCACAAGACACGCTGATGAGTTCTGCCTCCTGCTGCCCAGGCCAGCTCTCTGCTCGCCGCACACTCGGGATGGTGGAGCCGAGTCCAGGTGCAGACACACCAGAGGCAGCGGGACCTGCTACCAGGGTACCACTCCTGCCTCACAGGTTAGTGACCTCATTTTCATCCCAACTGACCACCCACATACTCACCAACCTGGTCAGATTATGGAGGTGTTTGAATATCTGGGAAGGAGATAAGAAGAGCTTTATCTACAAGGGGTCACAAGGTCACAGGGTTTTAATTTACGGGAAACAAAACAGACAACCTGCCTGGAAGGGCAGGTGACTCAGAGACCACCCCCCCCCCAGCTGCTCTTCCCAGGGGGTATATTCACAGGTCAATGAACCAGTCAGGTGGTGGCGGCGGGGACCCCTTTCGTACTGCCCCACTAAGCTGCCTGGTGGTCTGCACAGGACTCACATAAAATGAGAGGGGGCTGCTTCACAGGAGAGCAACAGGGGCAGGAGAAGAGGGTGTGAGATTAAAAAGGGTGAGAATCAGAGAAAATGAGAAAAACGGGAAAACAAAACGAAATGACCTGTGAAACGGACAGAAGCACCTAAGGGTGCCTGCACATTTGGAGAAGGGTGCTGGGCGGCGAACTGCGCCCCCCAATGGGTTCTGTAGAAGCTCTGATCCTTGGGACCTGTGAGTGGGGCCTCGGCTGAGAACAGGGTCAAGTTAGGTTGGAGTTGTATGGGGGGCCTACTCCCACGGCTGGTGTCCTCATAAGAAGGACATTTGGACAGAGACACAGAGAAGAAGCCCATGTGACAACTGAGACAGAGTGGAGTGATGCTGTCACAAGCCACAGAACTGCAGGGACTGTCAACAACAGGAGGTGAGGGACACAGGACAGGTTCTCCTCAGAGTCTCCAGAAGAAACCAGCACTGCCGACTGCTCCACTTGGGACTTCCGGCCTCCGGGAGTGTGAGAGGGTGAGTCTCCACTGTCTCAGGCGCCGAGTCTGCGGCAGGTCGTCGAGACAGCCCTCAGAAAGCAACGCAAGGGGACCAGGAAGGAAGGAGACAGCTCCCTACATACAGCGTGACACTCACACCCTCACAAAGGGACGAGCTGTGAACACAGACACGCACACCAGGCGCAGCTGTAAGACAAGCACGTGTGGATGGCAGCATCATGTTTCAACGCCATGCGCTGGGAGAGAAGAACCCCGGCCTCCTCTGTCACTCCAGTAGGAAGGCGGCAATCAACGACACCAGCCAGGCACCGGTGGCACCGGTTGCCATGACTCGATCCCAGCTGCAGCATTAGTAGCAAAAGCTACCTGGGGAGGGGGCCAGGAGACTTGGAGGACCCTGGGAAGAAGACGAGATAAAGAGGAAAGCTTGGAGGCAAACACCAGCCGGTACAGCCCCACTCTCCATGGGTGTGCTCACACGCACATGTCCGAGGACCTGACCGCAGTGTGTACCCTGCACACGCTGCTGTGTGTGCTGTGAAACCTCTGACCTGTGGCCTGGGGCTTTCTGCCAGCACCACACAGTCCAGCACATTGAGGACAGCCCAACGGGCCCCGAAAATGCACAGCCAGCAGGAGGCCAGAGGTGCTAACCAATGGCCTTCACCTTCAGACCGGCCCAGACGGAGCCCAGAAACCCCACATGGGCTCCGGCACAGGAAGCTGGGGAACATTTTAGGCCTTCTGCCACTCCCCGAAGTTTCAATGACGGGCCAGGGGACACTCAGCAGGGAGGGGCAGGGGCTCAGACTCACAGCTCGGCCCAGGTCCATGTTCCCAGGCACAGACGTAAAGTTGTGTCCACAATTTAGGGTGCTGTTTCCCCTTACACCATCGGCCATGCGTGCAGACCCTCACTCTGTCCTAAACTCCAGGAAGCAGTCACACATGCACGTGCACACCCCCCCCAAAAGTTCCACAATAAACCAGACACGCTGATGAACTCATACATCCTACATGAACTGGGAACCGAAACTAAGTAACCAGAGAACGGGCTTCATTTCCACGCCAACACGGTGACCTCTACTGACTGCTTTGTTTTCTCTGTCCACGGAAATTTTGGTTCAGCTCCAGAGCATGGCATGGTGAGCAGGTATCCGCTCCTGCCCCGTTGCTCAGAACGCTCTGGAGATCACCTGTCACTGCAACGTGCCCTTCTCCAGTGGGGACAGTTAGGACCCCCTCTCCCGGTTCTGGGGCATGCTGAGCAGCTAGCTCTCTGCCTAGGCAAGAGGTGGCATGCTGGGCCTGCTCTGGGCTGCAGGGTGGATGGCGTCCCACTGACCTCTCAGGGATGATGCGCTTCCACAGACAACCCCCAGCTCCAAGTTCACAAAACCTGAGATGCGTGGCAAATGCACTGAAAAGACGGCCTTTACAAATGAATGGTTTCTAGTCTAAATGTACACTTTTAACAATACTAATACTAACAATAAACTAATGTATCTGATGTAGCAAGAAACACAGAACTGCTGCTGAGCGCCCAGCCCCACGACCAGCCCCAACGATGGCAGTGCTCTGGCACACGGAGACGCACGCAAACTTCAGCTCTAGACCATGTCTTCTGTGTTCGCTTTCTCCTCTAGACAGGCTTTTGCCCGGGGATCTCTCTAAATGCCAACCACCAATGACATGTTAAGTGCTCAATGCTGCCAGAATGCATCCGAAGACAAATGCTTTTTACACATCTAACTAGTCCTCAGATCCCCCTCTGCTCAGGCAGAGTGGTGGTCACTGAGGGCCGGGCCCACCGGCCACTTTCACCAGTCTGCGGGTGCACAGGTGTGAGGCGCTGTAAACGGGAACCGGGTTAAAGAAACACCTGGAACCGACCATTCAGCCGCAGTACTTTCTACCCGTGATGTGAGCCAAACACAGCCGGACAGCCATGCTCAGAAGCTCTTTAGGCAAAAAAAAGTACATGGGACAGTGACTCTGGCATGCCAAGCCCGTCCCTCTGTCTCTGAGGGTATGGGGAGGCAGTGGGGCAGCAGGAGGGAGCCCCCTTTCGTGCAAGACACTTTGTGCAGAAGTAACTGCACTACAGAACCAGACTGCTGGGCTGCACAGGAAGTACGGGGTCCCTGGGAGGCCCCGAGGGCCGCCACTGGAATTCTGTCCTGGAGAGGATGCTGAGGTGTCCGTGCCTGGAAAGTGATGGACACACAGGCAATGATCATAACTGCAAATGCTCACAAGTAACATCAGCGTCCAGCCACCGCTTCCTGGGTAAGCGCTGTCCCCTAGGTCGTCTCCTCCCTCCAATGGCCAGCGTGACTTGGGGCCCAGAGCAGTGCCCTTGCCACAACAGGAGGATGGAGCTGCCATCCAATCTGGGGCTGTTTTCTGGCCAAGCCAAGGTCAGACTGTGGCACTCACAGACCACACTGCCCCGTGTGCCACCATGGGGACAAGGCCCTCAGGCTCTCTGCTCCTTCTGTACAGCAAGTCCTCACCTAATGCCCTCGATAAGTCCTGCGACTGTCAGTGAAACGACATATAACAAAACCAGTTTCACCATAAAATAATTCATAACTGATCAAAACAAAAGCATGCTCCTCTGGCATCTTGTCAGCTACAGGGAAATGATGTTGAATGAAAGACCATTCTTCTAGGACTTGGTGTGCTGCCGCTGTACAAGTGTGTGTCCACACACACACACACACACACACACACACACACACACAGCCTCTTGACCGGCTATCCTCACACTCCAAGTTCCTCTGCCTTGGAGAAGCCCAGGCTTCCAAGCCCTACCTGGAACTCCCTGCAGACCAGAACAGGCACAGGATCTAACACAGTCACCTGTGGGCTAGCCACACAGTCGGGAGGCCGCCGAATCCCAACTAAGCAGAGGGCACTGCTCAAACATCAAACAGATGGCCCGCGAGCCATCTGAGACACTGACTCTGACTTACCAACGTCTGCAGCTTGTGGCTGGATGAGGATACGTATGTCATGAATGCTTGGCCCACACGCATCTCTGCCGCTTGATCAGCAGATGCTCTTCCAACTACAAGCCCTCTAGGCAGGAAACGGTGGTGGCCGGGGTGGTGCTCCCACCCCCTCCCAGCTCCGCCCTGCCCCACGACCCCCAATCCAGGCTCACAAGCAGGCCTACTCTCTACGGGGGAGCAGCATGCTTTACCAAGGGAGTGGGAAGTCCACAGAATGACCACAGATTGGGTGTTGGACCAGTACTGTGGTCTGGCCACTTCCCTTCACCCAGCCCCTCTTCCACACTAACTGCCCCCCACTTCCCCACCATCATCCTCCACAGCTGCCCAACGAGCTTCAGAGTGTGAGTCAGGTCACACCACATCCTGGGTCAGAACCTTCCACGGGGGCAGGCACTTGGGACGGAACAGAACTCTCCTGCCGTCCAATGAGCTGTGCGTGCTCTACCCAGAGGGGCCTGGCAATCCTTCTGTGATGGCAGAATGTTCTAGGTCTGTGCAGCCACCGAGTCACTTGAAATGTAGTTAGTAGGACCAAGGAACCGAATTCTTCACTTAATTTAATTGGTTTGAACTGAAAGACGCACGCATGGCTGACGGCTGCAGCATCGAGCCCTCCAGCCGACCGCTCTGACCTCAGCCTCCCCAGCCCAGAAGCCCCCGCCTCTCTCAGCTGCCCTGACACACTGAGCCCTCTTGGCCTTGGGGCTTGTGCAGGGCCTTGCCTTGGCTTGGGACACGCCCCCTCCCATCACTTCTAGCACATGTCAGCTCTTCAGATCTCAGTGCAACATCCTGGTCCCCAAACCCAGAAGCCCCTGCTTTTCCTTCAAGCTCAGCGTGATCTCCTCTCTTCCTTGGGCTCCTCTCCACACTTCCTGATTGTGTAACCTGGCAGTTTTCCATTATGACGCCAACTCCTCAGGCCCTGAAGCTCCACAAGGCAGAGACCACAGTGTTTTCATCACAAAGAGCACAAAGAGGGACACTCTGGACACCTTGGCTGAGCCTGGTGGGCCTGAGTCATCGCTGCTCAATCCCCAGAAGACCCAGCCTTAGACACAAGTCCTAAGGGGACTGACAGCATCAATGTGCAGGGGGCTACGAAACTATTATGGATTTCTGGGCTTCAAATCATACTAAAGCAAAAAAAAAAAAAAAACACCAAGTTAAACAGAGATAAACTGGCTGTTCTGAGCAGTAACTGTTATACATTATGTTGTGTCCTACCCGAAATTCAAATGTTGAATGAAGCCCTAACCCTCAATGGGCCGGCATTTGGGGGCGGGGCCTTTCGGAGGTGATTAGGGTTGGGTGGGGTCCTGAGGGTGGGGCTCTGTGATGGAAACAGTGTCCTCATAGGAGGGGGAAGAGACCAGAGCTCTCTCTGGTGCAGACACAGCGCTGTCGGCAAGCCACAAAGAGCTGTCACCAGGACTCACCATGTGACGCCTTGCTCCTGGCGCTCAGCCTCCCGAGCTGTGAGAAACAGACCCCTGCTGTGAGCCGCCCCACGTGTGGTGTTTGTTGTAGCACCCGAGCTGCCTGAGACAGGGATCCGAGGCAGCGGGGCGACAGTGGGTGAAGGAAGAACAGCACCATTTCCTAGAGTCACTGGGCTGTGTGGCGGGAAACGTGTTCCTTCGACTCTGTAAATCTAAGACACCTACAGAGTGTGCCACGTGAGCAGTGATGCTAAAACCTCTGGGAAAGGCTGTGTCGACAAGACGAAGAACCTGCTCCCTGACGACCCTGGGGAGAAGAGCAGTCTGCCCACCTGAGACACCCTCCCACTCTGGACAATCACATCGGGAATGATCCCAGAAGAGAGCCACTTATCAGCATGAGACTAAGTGACCAAGCCAGGAGTCCACCTCCTAAAGCTCTACTCAGGCCCACAGACCACACCCCCTATGGCCCCTCCTCCCTCCAGTGGCCATCTGCCTACCCCTGGCCTGTCACCTCCAACTAGCCCTCCCCAACCTTCCAAGCATCTCCAGACAGCTGTGGAGTTTGGCATGCCACCGTGCCCATCCATGGGCAGTGCCAGGCCACCGGGCACCCCAGCCATTAGTGCCAGAAGGCCAAGCCTTGAGTAGAAATGGCAAACCACTAGGAGTCTCTCTACGTAGCACTGAAAGACTCGTGTTTAAAAAGAGCACTTCCGTTTACCTTTCATAGTTGGAATGGGGCTGTCGGGTCCATCCAGCTGTCCCAAAGGGTCATTCGCATCCGGGACCTCCGAATCTCCTGGACAAGAGAGCACAGCACATATTACGGGATTTTCACTTCAGGAGCCTTTACGTTGCTTCTCATGCAAACGCAGTCACGTTCTAGCAAAACTGTGCTGTTTATAGAGAACCTGGAGGAAAAAGGCGTCATGGTAACTGCCAGGGGGCTTTTGTAGCATCCGATTTGATGCAACGGTCAACACAGGTCCTGTGTTTACCCCAAGCACAGCAAAGGAAATGCTCTGCAGCAGGGGCAGGTGAAGCAAGTCACTGAAGCCCCGAGCGTCACTCAGGGAGGGCGAGGAGTCAAAACACCAGCTACCAAAGTAAAGCACTTCCATAGCAGAGTAAGCAGGTTGCCCTCCAGACACAGCCCTGGTCATTCTCAATACATTCCGAACTAAAGAGTTTCTCAAGCAAGTCACTCCCCTCCTGGCCCCCAGACCCACTTGCAGCCAGCACCCAAGGACGGACCTACCCACAACCGTAAGGACCGAAGTTCTCATCTTTGGTGCAATTTTTACGCCACCCCTCGGAGACCACGTGTTAGTGGGAGCACCCACCCCCAACTCAGAAACACCAAGGGCAAAACAGATCTGGCCTGCTCAACTGGGAATACAACAGCCCTCTCCCCAAATCTGAGGGAGTGAAAGGCGGGTGTGAACTGATGATGTGCTTGAAACCAAGTGGGCCTCCCACAGACCCTTCTCTGTGTTCCAGCCCAGGCCCTTTCCCTTTCTCTTTCCCCTTCAGACTTCCGCCAGGGCCTGGCTTTGACTGAGCCACTGCACTGAGGAGAGGAGGAGGGAGGTGAAGTCAGGGGCGATGCTGATCAACGCACCTCCTGGACGGATCTGGGTTTCCTGCATCAAAGCTTAGTCAAGGGTTGGACACACACGGTGGAATATTATGCGGCGTAGAAAAGGAAGGAAACCCTGACACGTGCTACGCGCATCGAGCCCAGAGAACACGATGCTGCCTGCAACGAGCCCGTGACAAAGCAGCAACACGGCTTCACTTCTGGGAGGGACCTGCAGGCGTCGAACTCACGCAGAGAGAAAAGTCCACGACCACAGAAAGGTGGGCGCCAGGGCTGGGGGAGCAGGCAATGGGCACAGCGTTTCATTTCTGCCCGATGCAGAAGCCCTGGGGGTGGATGAGGGGACGGCTGCCCAGCACTGTGGACCCAGTACTTAATGCTAGACTATTCACTTCAGAATGGTTAAACTGGTAGACTTTACGCTGTATGTTTATCACAGTTTTTTAAAAGTCTACCAAAGGCAAACTATAATTCAACACTGGGTCGCCCCTTGTCCCTCCTGAAAGAGAAACAAGAACTAGCAGACGCCCGGGCGTTCCGGACCCCTTTCAGAACGAGACCTTGCTCGGAAAAGCTGAGGTTGGAAGAGGAAGCACGGGTGATTTTCCAGCGGAATCAGGCAGGCGAGATTCTTCAAACTGTTTGGCTCAATAAACAGCGGCTCCTTTACACTTCGGGGCACAGGTGTCTGACCCCATCCTCTCCTTACGGCCAGTTCCTAAATCACGGGACGTGCAAGTGACACTTGAGATCTGCAGCACCTTTAAAAGTCCGCCTCGGCCCCGAAGAGCTCACAGGGAGACTTGCTCTGAGTGGCCCCTGGCTTCTCAGCTCGTTTTGGAAGGCTCCTCGTTGCTACTACTGCCAGTTCAAACTTGCCCACACGGTGGAAGCTTCTCTCCCATGCCATCTTTCACAAAAACCTTCCTGGTTCACCATCCGGAAGTGACATCTCTACTCCCCAAACCACCCCCAAACCACACAGCTCCCCTGTGGCGGTGAGATGCTTCTCCTCAGCTGGCCGCCCTGTGCATGTTGGCCCTCCTCTGCACTCTGCGAACAGCAGGGCCGCACCCCAGGGGGGAAGCGGTCCAAGCTCGGGCACGTGGGCGGAGCCCAGGCCGCTGCAGGGGAGAGGCGAGCAGGCCTGCGCAGGCAGCCACGGGCTAATCAGAGGCTTGCAGTTCGGGTCTGAGATTTTCAGTTGGCATGTCGCGCCTGCCATCACTCGGCGCTGTGTAAACGTGGCGAGGCCGCAGGAAATCAAGCACACTTGTAATATATACACACATGTAGGAGAGGTGTAAAAGTTATTAACTGCTCAGAGACTGACAAATGGCACGAAACAGTCAAATAAATATACATCCGCAAGAAAAATAAGCGCCATTAGCCCAATTCCACTGCGGAAGACACGCCCAGCTCTTCCAGGCAGCTTGCAGTTGGGAGCTGAAGTGGAGGGCCCGGCACAAGTAACGCCCCCGTGTTCGTTATGAAGTCTTCCATCAGAGAATCGTAAGCATGTAACTCTGGAACACGACGACATCACACTCAAACCACCATATGACATTTCAGGTGAAACGTTCGAATTAACACTGTAAATCATGACACTCATATTGTTACCCTGCCAGCCACACTCACGCAGGCCTCGCTTCTGCCGGACCCTGTGCTTCACGCACACGGAGTCAGGGGTATGGACGGCCACACTCTTGTGTGAGAGGGGCCAGAGGAGACACCCCCACCCAGACATGCAAAGTCACTGATGACATTAGAAATGTGCCTTCTCTGTGCCAGTCAGTGCACATGGCATCTGGAATTTGATTTCTCATTTCTTCCAGCCCCAAGCATCATCCTGGGTAAAATTTGTTTTGGTATTTGAGCAAAAAAGTATCCTCTCCACACACCTGGGAAAGTGGGTACAGTTTCAGGTAGCCCGCCAGGCTGATACCAAAGCAAGCCTCCCCGGCTCCCCCAGCTTTGAGACTTAGAGGTGGCAGCATCCAAAGGAAGAGGCCCAGTGCATTCATTCCCTTCACAGGTCCAACACGCGAACACACCCAGGATGTCCGACTGCCACGGTCCTCAGAACCGAGCGAGACCTTAACTTCCAACAAACTAGGCCCTGTTATGGCTTCCTAAGAATTAAGGACATCATTTATATTCTGAGATTTTAGAAGTGCCGTTCTCCTACACTCTGCATAGGCACAAAATGGTTTCCCTCACTCAAGATACTGCACCTCCCGAAAGCACAATGTAACGGGTGTGTGTGTACCTGGGGAAAGGGTACAAGTGGGAACAGGGTCTGGTGCTTCAGCGGATTCCAACAGGGTTTCTCCTAACCCTAAAAGAGGTTAAGAAAAAAATCCAAAGAAAAAAATAAACACAAAACACCAACAAAAGCCGCCACACATACATCAAAATATCATTATTAGTTATCTGGAATGATACAGATAACTTAAATCTCTTATTTTATTTTTAAGCATCTCTACAATGAACACACATCAAATTTTTTTTTTTTTTGTTTGAGAGAGAAGGGGAAGGAGGGAGAAAGAAAGGGAAAGAAACATCTATTGGCCGCCTTCTGTACGCGCCCCGCCTGGGGACTGAACCTGCAACCCACCCAGGCATGTGCCCCGACTGGGGATCGAACCGGCAACCTTTCGGTTTGGGGATGACGCCCAACCAACTGAGCCATACCAGCTGGGGCAAGCATCAGAATTTGAAATGACATAATTCACATACCATGCAATTCACTATTCTAAAGTCTATAACCCAGAGGTTTTTAGTACATCCACAAGGCTGGCAACCACCTCCACTAGGTAATTCTGGAATATTTCATCACCCTCAAAAGAAACCTTGTTCCCATTACCATCCCCCCACTGTCGCCTCCTCCAGGCCCTATAACCACTGCTCTGCTTTCTATCTCCACGGACTTATTTATGGTGGACATTTTACATAGAAGAAATCATATAATATGTAGCCTTTCAAACAAATGTCAGTTTTATGATTACGTCTTTTAAATTTCATGTTGGTAGTAGCATAAAATAAAACAAAGTATAGCTAGAAGCGGGCCGTACGAGATGGGCGAAGGAGGGCCCCCTCAGTGTGTTACATCAGCAGGTCCCACCACCGGCACACGCTGTGGGGGGCTCTGGCTCCTCAGGCAGGACAGGACATGGAGGACAATGCAAGACTCAGGCACGACCAGAGGATGTTAGAGAGAATCACGGAAAAAGCTAGAGCACCCAAGTTCATTGGTCCAGAGGCTCACTTGGTGCAGAGACGGGCCACGTCTGCGTTCCTGCTGCCGGGGACAGGTGGCTTACAGCACGGAGAGTCAGGGAAGTATTTCATCAGTTCAGGGACAACCAAAATGGACACAGCGTGGACACCCCTATCATCTGCTTCCTCCCTGACTGGCATGTTCTTCCGCGTCTCATCGGGGCTGGCCAAATGACCTCTCTCCGCCTTCCTAACCCCATGACCTGCTGGGGCAATCATCGCCAAGCTGGTGAAGTGGGTGACTGGTCTAACAGGCTGTAGCATCTCCCACTCAGCCAGTCTGAGTGTTCTGGATCTAGCTGGTGCTGGTACCCGAGCCCCACCCACCCGACTGGATACAGGGGAGTACCTGAAAAGAGAAAAGAGTCTGAGAGCAGCCTCATCTGCCCCAACTCCTCAAGACGTAATTATTTTCTTCTGAAAATGAGGCTGCCACCTAGAGCAAATTGCACGTCCTTCATTTTGGTAAAACCGTGAAAGGCGTGCTCCCAATGTCACAAGATGTGTCCGTCAAGATGTCTGGCTGATGGTGCTCTAACTTGGTTCTCCCCCGGATGTGGGCGATTTTCACCGTGCACACAACCAGGCGGATGATGTAGAGCTACTGGAAACCTCACACCTTCGGGAGCATCGATCGCACAGCACTGATTTACTAGCTCCTTACTAGTCCTGAGGTTTAAAGAAAGGACATTTAATGTGAGAGGGTCACTTCGAGCATAGCTAGTTGCAATGCGATGGCACACTGAGTGTACAGTCCCATCCATGTCAAAGTCACTCCGCGGTGCCTGACTGCAATGTGGTGACTCCGATGGGGTCCTGGGACGGAAAAGGACGGCAGGGGAAGCCTGAGGGACCAGGAACAGCGCGGACTTCACTAAGAGTGACGCACGTTTGTTGTGCCAAGTGCACCACGCCCATGTAAGGTTTAGCACCAGGGGAAATGCAGCGTGAGGGTTATGGGAACTCTGCCCCTTTGCCACTCGCCCGTGAACCTCACCCTACCCTAGAGTCGGAGATTTCTTAAACACAGTAACACGTTCGACCACGTGGCCAAGCCGCGGCCAAGGCTCACAGGCAGAGAGGCGCCGCCATAGTGGAGAGTCCACCTCCAAACTCCGTGCACTCCCCGAGCGGCCTGAGGGCTGACCGCGGGACGGGGGCGGCAGGTGGCTGGGGAACGCCGGGTGTTCGGCCGAGCGCCGCAGCTAGGCGAGGTCGGCTCTCAACCCGGCGCTTGGCCTGTTTCCCTGGCCGCACCTATCAGCATCCTGTCTACTCAGGGATGCAGCGGTGATGTCTGCAGCACGACCCGATGAAAGGATTTTCAGCTGGCGTGGATGGGCTTGTTGAGGAGTCAGTGTCACATGGGGCCTGCACACCCCACCCAAATGGGCGCTGCTTCCGAATAATGAGAAACTGCACCAAACAATGTGCTGCAGACCTTCTGTGACGCCCTGATTTATGGCAGCAGTAAGATAAGAGAGACTTACATCTGCAAAGCAGCGTGTGGGTCTGTTCTCATTCCCAGGCCGCTTCTCGAGCATTAAAACGCTAGCTCTCTCATCACAGGCAGAGATGCTGTTCAGCAAGAATTTACTAATGAAGTTCAACCCACACCCCTGGGTTAGAGTCCATGGTGCTTCTGACTCGTGTTTCTCTTTAAAATGCTCTGTTATTCAAACTATTCATCCACTAATCTCTACCTGTTGATCTGAAGCACTGCAATTGTTGTGATTTAATGAGATGCCATCTCTGGCATATTTGAACAACTTCAAAGCAGTCTCCTTTTAATTAGTGAGGGCATGCTATTCACCGAAGCTTGGCATTCCTGCATTTGTCTGTCCTTCTGAAAAGGTGTAACTTCCAGGACATGAGAAGGAACAGCAAGCAGTCCGGCACAGAGGAGACTGCAGCCTTGCGGGCGAGTGTGCGGCCGGCAGCAGCCTGCGGGAGGGCAGCGCAGACCCCACAACTAGGACAGCACGTCCACCTGTGACTGGAAATGCCGGTCACACGTTCCAGGACGACCACTGAGCTGCGCAACATCAAATCAAAAACACCCGTGATGCTGGAAATACACTTTACAGAAAAAAGGCAGTAACTGGAAAGCACACAGTGTGAACTTCTGAAAAGTGAGTCCGTCGGCCTGGGAACTGGGCCAGAGAAAGCACGTCGATGGTGAGGGGACTCGGTCACGTTTCTGGGAATGTGCTAATTAAAACACCCCACCGGGTGTCCTAATGGCTAGCTGGAAAACCACACCGCATCCAGGTGAGCTGCCAGGGCCTGATCGGTAGTATCTCGACAGTCTGTAATTTTTTTATTTCATCATTGCTAACTTCGAGCTGAGGAAATGTTAGCCTCTGGCTCCACATTCCTTTCAAGGGCTGCCCTCACTCTGCCCTGAACATGTGCAGTGGGATCCAACAGGCTTTGTTTCGGTCCCGCTTCTGCAGCAAAATGCACCCCCCACCCCAAACCAGTCTGCACTCAGGCCCAGTCCCTCCAGTACTGCCTTCGCCGCACTTTCCCTGCCTCTGCCGCTGACGGCTGCCGGAGCCCCCAGTGAGGGCCCCAACACTGGGGCCAAGGGCGTATTTTGTGGAAGGGAGAGCAAGGCTGACCCACGGACCCCCTTTTCCCAGAACCTACAGCCCCTGAAGCTGCAGGGGGGCCCTGGCAGGGCCAGGAGGTCAGGCGCCCCTACCCACGGTAGATATGGCTGACCTCCTCACTGCTGCCCACGCACCCAGCTGCTTTCTCTGAGGTGCCCACTCGTGACCGCAGCAAAGCAGCAGCAGAAGAGCAAACAGAAACGCCGAGTTAGTTCTCCAAGCTCATCCCGTTTCCACGTGGTTTCGCTGAAGTCTCCTGAGTATCAGTTAATTCCCATTCACCTTGAATCTCTGAAAGGTTTTCAATTAAAGGTAAAGGGGAAAAAAACAGGTAAAGAGGCTGGTAAAGGGTAAAAAGGCAAAGAGGTTGGTCATCCTTCATTAGAAACAGAAGTGAACTGGGCACTACCCTGTGACAGTGGTGGACGGTGTCCTGACAGACAGCGCCTTTCGTCTGCTCGAGGGAAGAGTGTGAAGGGCCTTGGCGGCAGTGGGCAGGGGGTGTGGGGGTCACGTGCTCAGGGGTGAGTGGAGAAGTCTGGGGTGGAGTGAACGACACCCGGGGGAAGGGCTTCTGCAGGTCTGTGGAGGCCGCTCTCGCCCCAGGGGTCCGCTGGCTGTCACGTCTGAAAGCAGCAGAGGTGTGAGGAGTGACCACCTTGACTTCACGGAAGCGACCGGGGGTGAATGTCTGTTGTCAGCCAGGATGGTGGCAGTGGTTTTTCAAAGGCAGCTTCTCTCTGAGCCTGCTAGGGCTATCACAACAAGGCACCACGTCCTGGGAGGCTGAGGCGTCGGTGGCTGCAGGGCTGGTTTCCCCTGAGGCCCTCTCCTCCCCATGTCCTCACAAGGCCGTGCCTCTGTGTGTGTCTGTGTCTTCATCTCCTCCTACAAGGGCACCAGTCACACTGGACCGGGGCCCACACTAGCAACGCAACTTAACTTAATTACTTCTCCTGTAAAGATACCATCTCCAAATACGGTTACACTAAGAGGTACTGGAGTTGAGAGTCCATATATCTACTTTAGGGAGACAGATTCAACCCATAAAAGGTAGTGTTATTTATCTTCAAAGCTTCTTTGTAATTAACGCTGATTTGAAAGCGACCTTGCCACAGTGTGGTTCAGACCGACAGAGACAGAGAAAGCCTCAGCCAGAAAGGATAACTGGGATCTGGACTACGTCCAGAGATGCGGTAGTGGGGCCGCCTGTGTGTTGCCGGAGATGGCCAGCGCTTGCTAACAACTCCAGCACCCTAACTCTCCCTTCTGAAGGTGTCCCCTGTGGGTGCCCTCAAAAAGGTATCACTGGGGCACTGCTGTCCTCCAGGCTTCGTCTCCCCAGGTCTCCAGCTGCAGCTAGGGCCCCACGCCAGGCCCCTCCTCTCCGCCTAGCGTTCCTTCTCCTGTGACACCCACTTCCACCCCTCCTGTCGCCCATGCCTCTGCTGGGCAGGGGGCAGGCCTAGAGGGCTGTGCGGCCGGGTTTGGAGCAGTCTGTCTGACCGTTCTTCGTAACGACACTGTCAACACGGACAGTGCTTCTCAATTTATGGGCATCGTTCTCCCAACCCTTCCCTCGAGGGCCCAGCTCTGCGGGTCTCCCTGGGGTGTCTCCTCCTCTCCGGTTCACCAGACGCTCCTGTGCCCCAGAACCCCTTTCCTCTGTACTTGTCCCCTTGAGGACATGACAGAGCAGCCACAACCAGCACATCTCTACACAGGAAGCGCGACCCGGAAACCCGAGTGCCTGCTGACACCTCCGCCTGTGCGTCTGACAACAGCACCCCGGCCCGTGCAGACGGGCATCTAGCTTCCGCCCACAGCAGCCCCCTGTGCCCCTCCTTCCTGACCGCACCCTTCCAAGGCGAAGGCCACAGGCCCTGGCTGTCTGCCGCTGCTGTGCTCTGCACTCTCACACCCCACTTCCATCTCTGTGACGACACACCCTGCTCAACACGCAGGTGTGTTTTCACCACTCCGAGTCAGTGAGAGGAACTTCGCAGCGGCTTTAAAACGACGCCACGTGCCACGCAGCCATAAACCGCCCCGCCCTGTGGTGCACACCACACGGTGGGTGCGTCGCAGGCAGCACCCTGACCGATCCACCCGCAGAACTTGCTCCCTAAGTGCAGGCAAAACAACAGAACCCCACAGTTTCAGACCTCAGAGGACTAACTGGAGACCATCCATCCCAGAGGAAGGACTGACTCTCAGCACACCAGGGTCGGTGCCATTCTAACGAGGGCTGCACCTGCGGTCCAGCCCCCACCGCAGACAGCCCGCCGACCTCACGCTTTGAAGCTCTGTGAAAAGGACCTTTCCCCAGCCAGTACTTTGTCTGGACTTGCAGCAGCCTGGGAAGTCTCTAGATCTGACTCAGAGCTGGGCTGGGAGCAGGTCGTGGGAAGGGTGTCAGGAGGAGGCTAATCCTGGGGCATTACCGAAACAGCAACAAACCATCAGCAACACCTCGGCTGCAGAATGCCAAATGCCGTGACCACAAGGGCAGTAAACCTGAGCCCCGCCCGGAATGGGAGAGGCAATCGGGAGCACCAGAGGATGGCAGGGCACTTCAGAAGCTCTGACTATGTCCAAGATCAAAGGCTGTGCCCCCAACAAGGCCATGCACACACCCAGGAAAGACCTGGGAAGGGACAGGTCACCAGCCCTCCATCCCTGGTACACTTGGGAAGTGACAGGTCAGGCTGAAGTTGGACGGCATCCTCCTCACAACATCCCCTTGGTAAAGGGGAAAGACACTCAGTGAGGTCTGTAAGGAAATCTCCTGAGCAGTGAGTGGCAGCCACACACTTCTACTGGCTCACATGGGACCCTGTCGGAGCCAGTCTTAAAGGTGTGCAGGCCCTGAGGTTTTCCGTGTTCTCATCACACCCACGAAACAACAGCAACAACAACAACAAACACACAGAACAGGGGAAGCTGTGGAGGTGTTGGGCATGTTTGTGGCGCGGACTGTGGCGATGGGTCCACAGGTCTGTCCCCAAACTTACCAAGCTGTCGACATTAAACACGTAATACTTTCTGAATGTCAGTCACACCTGAAGTGACTTAAACAAAATACAGTGAAAGGAAGTTAACAAAACTGCAGATAACTCAGGGACACACACTACAGGGACACCAAACCCAGGGAATCAGTGCGGAAAGCCCCCGAACGAGTAGGCAGTAACAAGGGAATGCCGCCAAGAAGCAAAATGAAAACAGAAACAGAAACAAAAACCCACAGCGGCCGCGGCAAGCGTGGAAGGGGAGAGGTGTCCGCGACCGGACTTGTTAAAATACCACGGTCTAAAATGTCCGTTTTCCACACAGAATCACAGACACACAAGGAAATAGTAAAGCGTGCCACACACGTGGCGGGGGCAGGACCACCCAGCAGAAAAGCCCCTGAAGGACCAAGACCATTGTAAATATATTCTCAAAACACACAGACAAACACACAAAACCCAACGAATATCTGAAAATTAAGGGAATTACAGCAACTTCGCCTCACCTAACAGAGACTATCGACACAGTGGCAGGAATCACAGGAAGCCAACAGAAAGGCACGGTCACCGCACACTCACCAGGGGACTGGGCAGCAGACATGAGCTGGCAGAACACAGAACCAGCGAACTGGGAGACAAGTCACTGTCTTTACGGAACAGAGACTGCCCCTCTGAAATGAAGGAAGTGAGGAGAACCGAGAGAAACAGCAGAGCCTGACGGGCCTGTGGGACTCTCTCAAGAGCACCAGACATACAGTGGTCGTCCAGAAGGAGAGAGGGGCAGAAAGACACTGGGAGAAATATGCCTAGAAACTCACCAGATCTGATCAAAAGCATGAACTCACACACGTAACTCACTCAAGGAATGAGAGGCAGATGGCCTCCAAGACAGCCACAAGCAGACACCACTTAAAGACGGCTGAAAACAGCAGCACCTCGAAAGCAGCATCAGTACCGTATTTTGCTGTGTGTCAGGCGCACCCTCATTTTGTGCACATGATACACGGGATTCCTATACTTACGGTGGGTAATCATTATACCCATGTGTACAATGTGAATCCTTATATTTCCCTCAAAAGTCTGGACAAAAAGTGTGCATTACACACGGCAAAAGACAAGGAACCCTTAGTCAGGTTAAGAGCTGGCTCGCATCAGAAACCCGGTGTGGGGCGGAGGGGCACATTTTAAAAGCGCTGGGGACAAAGAAATAGGACGGTCAACTGCGAACTCCACACCCAGGAAACTGTTCTCCACAAGTGAAGAAGCCAGGTCACTTCCAGGTGAACAAAAAGGGAAAGTCTGCCGTTAGCAGACTGCTCTACAAGAAACAGTAAAGAGAGTCATCAAGATAAAATAAAAGTACATTGCACAGGAATTCTAATTTGCCCAAAGAACTAGAAACTGTGTTGACGGACTTAAAATGTGTAAGGATGTAGCTGGTATAACACTGATAATCAAAAAGAGGAGGGGAAGAGCAATATATGGGAACAAAGTGTTTACTATTAAAATTAGGTTGGTATCAACCTCAACTACATTTTTAAAAAGTAAGACAATAGTAACCTCACGGCGACCACTGAAAAAATACGTTTTTCACGTCGCAGTGACCCCCGATTACGTCTCGCACCCACCTGTCAGCACACACAGTTACTGTATCACCGACTCTGCTCCTGGTGGTGAACGTTACGTCTCTGTGGCTAGCACTGTGGCTGGGCATTTGTGCTCCTTAATCCCTTTCCCCTGCCCGCCCCTCCTCTGGCAGACAGGAGTCTGCTCTCCAGATAGCCTTTGCGCTACCCCCACCCACCATCCTCACACAGCGGGCACCGGGGGGCGGCATCTGGTTTCTTCTCTTTTTTGCAGCATCAACACAAATATTTGCATTTCACACTCACGGTATCATAAGTGTGCTCACAGCACTGGCATTGACCGTGCCATTAAAGCAATAAGGCCAGGCTGGCAGTCATCCGGAAAACCCGTGTGACGGCCAGCTGTCACTGTTTTCTGTGAGTTTCTGTGTCTGCCTTCTCTACACTTCTCCTTCGCTTACTTTCTTTTTACTTGTGTTTACTCGGAAAGACTGGGAACGCTTTTTTAATGGAACTCACTGGGATGATACCAGTTAATAAAATTATGTGGATCTCCAGTGCACAATTCTGTAATACATCGTCTGCACAACGGGCGATGCTTTGTGTTCACCAGTCAGGTCCCCCCTCCACCATCCTGCACCCCCTTTCCCTCCGGTCATCACCATGCCATCGTCTGTGTCTGCGAGTCTGTTTGTTCTGTCTCAATCCCAGCACCGCTCCCTCTGACAGCTGTCAGTCTGTTCTCTGTACCTAGGAGTCTGTTTCCATTTTGTCTGTTTCTTCCCTCAGACTCCGCATATGAGTGAGATCATATGGCATCTGTCTTTCTCTGACTGGCTTATATCACTCAGCATAATTCCCTGCAGGTCCATCCATGCTGCCTCAAGAGGTGAGATTTCCTTCCTCTTTTTGTGGCCGAATAGTATCCCATGGTGTAAATATACCACGGGTTTTTTATCAACTCATCTCCTGAAGATCTGGAAGCTCTCGGCCACTGTAACTAACACTGCAGTGAACATGGGGGTGGCTCATGTTCTTTCAAATCAGTGTTTCCGGTGTCTCTGGATAAAACCCAGCAGTGGAATCGCTGGGTCATAAGGCAGTTCCATTTTTAATTTTTCAAGGAAACCCCATACTGTCTCCTTTTTAAAGCAAAGGTGCTATTGGAAGAGTTAAGATAGCGGCCACATTGCCCGGCTCTTCCTGTGCCCTATAAAACGGGACGTTTTCAACACACCATTTCACCTCATCGAGACTCTCACACTCACAAATCACGACTGTTTGAGGCGTCTCTGGGAGGCTTCTTGTTTCACAACCAGGAGCCCTAATCAGTCATGAATGTCAGGGCCATCACCGCAGGACTGACTTGCCTTTTCTGTCTCTCGGATCGGCAGGAACGCTCTCAACTTGATATATCAAAGCCTTAAAAATTAGATGGAGCCTGGAGATCTCTCCCTTGGTCGTTGTCACAAAAGCACACAAAAATGCTGACACACATGGGACACCCAGAAAACGTGCACACACACGCGCCCCTGACTCAGAGGCTCCCCGCAAAGCCGCGCTGTCAGGCCTTCAGCACTCTTAAGCAGCTGGGTTTGGAGGAAAATGTGACCTAAGGAAAACAACAGTGGAGGCTGCCATCCTGCACATGGGTGGGGGCTGACATCCGGGGCTCTCCTTCCTTGTCCGTGAAAATGGCAGTATGAGGTGCCTCCCATCAAATCCTCCAGCCCCGTGTTCTACTTCCCTCAAACCCTTTTCCAACACAGCGCTCGGAGGAAACGCTGCTACGTCTGCTCATCACAGGGCTGAGTGGGGCTGGGAGGCCTTCAGAGGAGGGGGGGAGGGGGGGAGTCTCCAGCCTGTGAGAATCCCCTCCTTGCTCACCTGCAGGCAATTTACATAAACAAAATACCCTCTCGAAGACCTGCTTGTGAAGACTTCTCCAACAGAACGACCAAGCTAAGACAATCCCTTTCTCCCTCTCCATCTCCCAAACACACACACATTCTTCCCTCTCTCTTCTCCCCCTCTCTCACTGTAATTTTGTAATTTTCCTTTTTGTGTTGGACATCTGTATGCGTTGGGGGGTAGAAGAAGTCCTAATGGATCCTCTTCTGTTTCCTGTTCCCCCTTCCCAGAGGGTGTCTGGCCTTTACTCTGGTTGTCCTCAACGGGGAGGGAGGATTTTTGTCATCCAGGAGACACCCGGCAATGCCTGGAGACATTTTTCACTGTTAGCCTGGGGTAAGGGCGCCCTTGGCATGTAGTGGACGGAGGGCAGGGATGCTGCCAAACATCTTCAATGCACAGGGCAGTCCCCACCGCGAAGAATTACCAGGCCCCCAGTGGCTACGGCGCAAGGTTGAGAAACTGCTGGGCTCCATTCTACCATCCAATCTCCTGCGTGCTTTTAGTTTGACTCAGCAAGCCTGAGCATTGAAATAGAGTTTAGATGCATTCTCGTCCAGTCACTGACTCCTTGCTCATACTTCTCCCAATTTCAGACGCAGAAACAGAGCTCCGAAATGTGCCCTGAAAGAGCCCAGTCTTCACAGCCAGAGACGCCCACGCACGCCCTGCCGCAGCCACCTAGCAGCTGTGAGCCAGGGCCAAGAGAATTGGTGCCTCGGCACCCAGGCCTCCCTAAACGCAAAAAGGCAGCGAGGAGCCCTCGCTCTCTGACTCACTGTGACGCTTCTACGAGGTTCACACAGAACTTCTCTGATTGTGCTTTATGATCCTTACATGAAAACTGATAAAGACTTACTCTTTTTCCCCACGTGCCCCCCTTTTGCTAATTCTTCCTCCTCTTCCAGCTCACTTGGGAGACAGCCCAGATGCTGGCCAGGGCTGTGGCTACTTCCCCAGAGGATGGCTCCACAGCCCCTGGCACCAGCACCCAGATCACCAAGCCGAGAGGGCGTGGCAGAGAGGGGAGGGGAGGGGAGGGGCAAGACCAGCGCTGCCCCTCTCTGTGGTACCACCACCTCTGCACGTGCCACTCCGTTACGATTTGGCTCCTCGGATTATGAGAGCATTGCAGGCGTGGGCACCAATGTGTTGTGCAGCCCCTGCAGACCGGCCCCTCCTGGAACCCGGGCTCGGACTACTGGAAAAGGCAGGGGCACTGCCCTGGGCTGGAGAGAAAACCAGGTTGCCCAGACACCTGAACTACTTAAGGAAACATGTACCCTCAACAGGAGTGGGAAGGACTTCACGGTCTCACCTTCCTGTGGTTTCTCATCCTAACAGAAGTGTAAACAGAAAATGGAAGGCCAGTGAGACAGAGACGCAGTCGGGCGGGGAAGGGGGCAGACGCAGATGACAGGACCAGGAGCTCACAGTTCAGACACGCCAAGCCACACCTCCCACTGAAAGCCCTCCCCACCCGGCTTCACATTTAGTCCCTATGCCACATTCGAGTTCACGGCCATGCTTCCAAAGACACTCACCGCTGATGCAGACAGGCATTTCTCCCACGTGCACTGGCTTGTAGACAACAAGGATCTCGTGATGGCCACAGCCCCGTTTAAAGTGTTCCTCAGAACAGAAGCCAAGTCTCACACATCAAAGTTGAGGGGAGGGAAGGCCTCTACTCACGCTGAAGGGCAGAGCCTGGCATAACAGAGGGCGTCAGACCAGGACATCTGACCGGCTGGCTCCAAACCCTGCGCCTGAGCTGCGAGGGCAACTCCAACAGAGGACGCTGGACGGCCCCCATCTGCCTCACTCCCCCTCCCACCGTTATCATCATGCACAAAGAACTGAAAGCATGGGGGGATTCCGATAAAGTGGACACTGACACCTGTGACAACCCCCTGAACACAGGTCTCAGCGGCCATGGGGTCAGTGTCACTCTGCTTCCCAGGCCAAGCTCCAGAAGGAAGCTCTGGTGACAGGAACCACCCAAGAGGGAAGAGGCACCGGGCAGGCTGTTGGACACGGCCTGAAAAGCTTCAGGTCATCCTGGTCCCCTGGATTAACCGACCCACAGCCTTGTACTAAAGGGGGAGGGACACCAAGAACGTCTTCATGGCAGTTTCACCAGGGAGCTCAAACTCCAGGGCTGCTGCGGTTTGTCCCAGATCCCTGGAGCCACCTGACCTGATGAGTAGGCTGCAGTCAGGTCCTAAGGAGGGCGGCCTTGGGGCTATTCCACCAGGACATCCCCAACGACAGGGCGTGGACAGTGGAACTGCCCCGAAGGCTGGCTGCAAGGAGTCAGTCCCTTCAGGTGAACGGAAGGTGAAGCAGATGGACCCCAGCCGTGACTCACTGTTCCCACACAACGCTCCACTACGTGTCTCTGGAAAGGTTACCTGGCGTTTTAAAGTGGACATGACCTTCCCTCAACAAACACCACAGATCACCAGGCCGGGTCCCACAACAAGACAGGCTGAGGAGGGTGAGTGGGGACAGGTCTGCGCACACACAGTGGTGGTGTGTAACTGGGCCAAATGCCACACAGGACAACCTCCCATATCCACAAAGGCACACGACCTGACCCAGCAATTGCACCCCCATGAGGTCTACCCTGCAAAGTCAACCCACACGTGTGAACTGATGCGTGTGCACAGTCACCCATGAGAACACCGGGTTTCTGTCTGTTTCTGTTTGCATTGTCACCGACTTTCTCTTTGAACGTGCAGATCTGTGAATCTTAACACGTGCGTACATTTGGGTCACCAAACCCACGATCAATACACAGAATGGTCTCATCACCCAAAACTCTCTTTCGTGCTCACTCTCGACAGCCCCGCGCTCTCCTCCCCTCTCCTCCGTGACCGACGTTTTCTGGAGAAAAGTGGGATCGCAAAGCGTGCAACCGAAAGGGACCGGAACAGCTCCCCACTCTCCTCCACCTGCCTAAAAGCAGGACGTGCCTCTGTGAAGGTGCCCCTTCTCTTGCACCAGGAAGAGAAGAACCAGCCTTATCACTACAGAGGGACAACACCGAGGCAAGTCTGCGTGAGGAACCCCACGAAGTCACCCTTCTCTGCCACCGCCTCCCCACGGGCATCTCTCTGTCACCTTCTCACCCGCTTCTCCCGGGAAGCCCAAGCCCCTCTCCCTGGTCTGACCACTTCTGCACAGTCTGCACCCTTCGGCTTGCGGTGCTTGACGCCCAAGCCTAGCCACTTCTTTGGATCTTCACTTTCTTTCCGTGACGCCTCTGTGGGCACATAAATATCAACACTGACAAAACCTGTGTGCCTTTCCCCCCCGTGAAGCCGTCGGTTTAGTTCCCAGGGCCCAGCCCCAGAACCTAGGAGAGCAGAGAATGGTGTTTCTTTTCCTTGCCTACGTACTTTCTGACACTGGCTTCTTCCACTCATCATGTCTTTGAAAGGCATCTAACTGGCGCCTACAGAAATATTTCATTCCGCTTTTTTGCAAACCAGTATTCCACGGTATGGGTGGACCTCCGTTTGTTTATCCATTCGTTCCCTGAGTGACATCTGCTGTTTCCGGTTTTCGGCCACACCAAACAGAACACTTACGGACGGACTTTTGTGCGAACAAAAGTTTTCCATCCTGTGGCTGGCAGCCAGGAGTGGTCATGTCTACTCCTAGGTGATCTCTCTGGACCAGCCCTCCCACACTTTAACGAGCACACAAACCACCCAAAGAGCTTCTTAACTACAGAGTCTGACTCTGTGCAGTGGGGCCTGGGGTTCTGCATCCCTAACAGCTCCCAGGCAACACAATGCTGCTGGGCTGTGGGCCACTGTGAACAGTGAGGCCTCCAGGAAGACGGGCCATGCTCCAGTGTTGCCCATTCAGGTTAGGGCGAACAGGGATGAGACCGGCAGCCATCGCCAGGGCCTTTGATTGGTCAAGGAAGTCCATCACAAGTAAGCCTTTTCTTCATGTGGAAGGTACCCACCTGTGTCCTGCAGGCATTTAGGTTTGAGACCCCTGCTGAGTCTCAACTGTGAGCAGAAGAAACTACTTCCAGAGACCCAAGGACAAAAGGGCAGCACTTCCTCTGTGCAATGGAGCTTTTCCAAAGACCAGTTAAACAAACAGGCACTGACAACACAGGGGCTCAACGAACAGGCGTAAATAGGTCCAGAAACACCACCCCTCTGCCCACAGGAAATGAACCCAGTCCAGCCCAAGTGGGTGGCTCGGGCCAGGAGAGTGGGAAGAATAGCAGGTGTTCCTGGTCCCCCTCTGCGGAGGCAAAGGAACCAACACACCACTATTCCAGGGAGGAAGTGCAGGCAGCTGGAGGGCCCCACAGGGATGCTGCCTCACGCAGAGTCGCAGAGTCCAAGGGACTGGCCCCCAAATGGGCAAAAAAGCAGAAACAGACACTTCCCCAAAGAGGATGTGCAAATGGCCGACAAGCACATGAAAGGATCACTGACCATTAGAGATGCGAAACCAGACCCGACCCTTTCACGCCCACAGGCAGAAAACAGGCGCTGGCGAAAATGCGGAGACGCTGGAGGCTGGCGGTCTGCTGGTCTGCTGGTGGGCGCACAAAACTGCACCACTGCTAGGAAGGCAGAATGGAGGTCCCTCGAGAGCCTAAAAACGGAGTCACCATGTCTTGGGCATACCCAGAAGAACTGAAAGCAGGGTCTTGAAGAGGTACTTGTACCCCCACGTTCTATAGCAACATTGTTAACAGCCAAGGGTGCAGGCAACCTGGGTGTCTGTCAAAGGATAAATGGATAAAATGTGGTGAATATAAACAGTGGACCATTATTATTCAGTCTTAAAGATGTTTTGACACATGGTACATCTGAGGACGTCATGTGAAGTGAAATAAGCCAGCCACAGAAGGATGACTATACGACTCCTGTGCAGTGAGATCCGTAGAAACAGAGCCTGGGGTGGCCGGGGCCAGGGACTGAGAGAGGGGAGGTGGGTACACAGTCTTAGCTTTATAAAACGAAAGGGTCGGGAGAGCAATGAGAAAGTACTTAACACTACTGAACTGTACAACTGAAAGTGATCGAGATGCTAAATTTTGTGGTTTTTTTAACCACAATTAACAACAAATTCATGCAAACTGGTTGAGAACAGAGGTGGCCACAACAGGCTGGAGTCGGCACATTACGGGAGAGCTCCACACAGAGACGCCCCACGATTCCCCACAGAACTGCACCCGGGCCCCAGCAGGCGCCCCGGCGCCCGCGGAGGATCGGAGACATGTGTTTCCTCGGCCTGTCTGGAGCCCTGCGCACAAAGCTGCACAACCTGCCCTTTCCACGGGGTCTCTCGTTTAGGGTTGCTCTGGCTGTGCAGGTCTGCGTCACTGAGTCAGGGTATGGGCTTCAAGGCCCGGGTCACATGCTTTCGGGGCTCATCTCTTGAGTGGAAACATTTTAGATTTTAGTGTGCTGACCCCATGGAGGCTGACATCACCAGAAACGCGCCCATCCCGAACGTCCAACACCAGGAAAGCACGTGTGGCAGTGTGCTCAGCTGACAAGGGAGCACCACTAACAACAGCCGCCCCTGAAAGCTGCTTCCCCAGGGCCCGACACCACGTGCTGGGACCCCCCTAAGCACCACCTGACTTGGCGCCACTGGGGGAAATGGTTGACACCACGTTGTCTCTGCCCACGCTCTCTTCGGATTTGAAGTGCAGTGCCAGTACACCCACCAGTGCTCCCCAGAGGTGTTTTTAGTGGAGCTTGTGCCTGTCCCCACATCTGCAAAGCCCCCCAGCTGCCCTTGAAGGAGCCTTTGTTTGGCGGGCTCTTCTTAACCTCAGCACAGTGCCCACCAGAGGCCTCCCAGGGCTTGCACCTTGGTGGCCCGGCCCACAGGCTCCCTGTGACTAGAGGGAAACAGGAACAAAGGACCAAGGCTCTCTCCCCAGCAGGGCACAGAGCAGAAGAAAAGGCTGTCCCCACCTCCCCGGACCCAGATCTGGCAGTTTGGCAAGAACCAGATCCTCAGGGCATGTGCTCCTGAGCCTGCCTTCATCAGCAGGGCAGCTCCGCCTTTGGCCGGCTCTCACCCAGGGTTGGTTCCTGGGGACGCCACCCAAGTTCCAGGCCACCCGGGCCCTGGGGTCCACCAACAGGGGCAGTTCTTCAGGGGTGAATCCGCAGTCACGGGTTAAGAGCAGATCACAGTCCTGAGCTCAGGGGACTTAGAAGTATGAATGAAAATGACATTAAATTCCTTTAGTAGCTGACTTTTTAGTTTTCCTCTATTTTAATTAACTAGATCACTTGAAGCTTCATTTGTATTATCCAGCCCTCTCTATTACTTTTCCTGCAGGAAAACTCCTTTTTCTCTTCTTTGTGATTTAAAAGATGACATCGAGATGCTCTGTAGGAATAAGGGATGTGCCCCTAATCCCCCTCCTCCTCACAGAAGAGGGCTCACTCACCCAAAGTGCTTGAGTAGTAAGTATGTGATGACTTGCAACCACAGTAAACGGCTCTGGTCCTCAGAAGCCACAGGACTGCTCCTCATTGCCCTCAGAATCCCTCTCTGTGCCTCAGCATCACTTGCACTCACTGTCACACACAGCCTTCTGCACACCGCACTCAGCCAACAAGTCATGGGACCCCTCAGTTTTTATCCACTCACTCCCCAGGCATTGAGTTTGGAGAGGGTGAGCAACCCCGAGAGACCCCCCCCACCCATCCAGCATTAATCCCCACATCTGGAGCCCAGGTACACAGGTGAGGATGTAAATGCAGGCCCCTGGTGGCTGGCTCAGAGCTGGAGCAGCCCTGAGGGCCAGCTGTCTCCCACCCGCCCCTCACCTTCCACCTAATTTAGTGCCGTCCCTCTGTCCCTCTGACTGAGCGGCACCCTCCATTGTCAGCTAGAGCAGGAAGCCTAGAGACGCTGCACCTCCCGGCCTGACGCTCACATACTCTGGACATGAGAACTGAACATCCAAAAGTGCAGACACTTGCAAGCAAAGGGGGCAGCAGAGGAAGAAATGTCAACGTGCCCCAGGTCTGTCTTCCTGGAGAGAAGCACTCATGAGCACACGGAAGTGCACCCACGTGCACACACAGACACACTTCACAACACCTCAACAGAAAGCATCCCACGGACACCTGGGGCTGAATGAAGAAAGACATCCATTCAAAGTCTCAACTGAACGGCATCCCATGGTCAATATCACGACCCTGGGGACAAAGGCCCCACCACCCTCCGCTGGCACTCTCCCTGGGAAGTAGCTGTGGAACATAACCAGCAGGAAGGCAGACTCGTAAGCACGGCAGGGGAGCGCCCATCACCCACAGCACAGACACTGAGGAAGAGAAGAACCCAGTGGAGTTCGGCGTAAAGTTCGGCTTCAGTTTGATACTGAAAAGTGAAAGTGCACACAATAAAACTTCAAAGGTAGAACCAGCTGTTACGTGACTGCTGGGTGTGGGAAGCTAGGGAAGGGTTTATTAACAAAAACGGGTGTGGAGAGGGAAAGGACAAAGCCCACTCAGGACCGTCTCCCCACACACAGGGGCCCACGTGACTGGGAAGAACCGATTCTCAGGACCTGGGACAGGTGGGGGACGGTTGATGAGATGCTGAAAAGTTACGAGAATGTGACAGATCGTTTCCTAACAAGCCGGGCTGATTGGCAGAGGGCAGGTGGATGCCTGCTGTCCTACCTGGCAGATGTCCTGGTCCTCTCTGTGCCCCTGCCTGCACCAGTCGAACCCTGGGCACCAAGGGCCCATTGTCCCAAACCTGTCCACCCCGGCTGTAGTGTTACCACACGCTACAGCACGTGGTCGGGCGGCACGTGACGACCTGGGTGCAGACAAGAAGAAAGGCACTGTCAGAAAAACTAAGCTGACATTCGCCGTGGGAAGAAAAGCAAGTGTGTTACCTGAAAACAGTCATCTACTTATGCTCGTGTCAACGGTGAGAAACGCCTGGGGGAGCACAAATCTGTCAGGACTCCTTATGTCAAGTGTCTGGAGCCTTTGCTCCAGCTCTGAAACACGGAAACCTGGAGGTCACTAAAAGTGCACCACGTGTGGCTGGCGTGCCATCGGCAAGCCCCCCGCATCAAAACTGCAGGAAAGAGCGAGTTCAGGGGGAACGGAGGGCAGGAGGGTAAGCAATCTCAGCAAGCGCACACAAGGCCACGCAGACGTCTCAACAGGGGTGCCCATGGACTGAAGCTGCTATGGAAACGGCTACGCCGAGAGGTCAGGCCTCGGACCCAGGAGCTGTTCATCTGCACAGAAGACCCCCCCACCCCCCACACACACCTGAGTCCTACCTGAACTATTCAGATGGTGACAACACCACCAACAGAGAAAGTGTAAGAAAATACACATTAAACCACAGAAACCCTTTGAAAGTGATTTCCTTTAAAAAAAACTAGAAATTTCCACTCACGCCCAACACGTGAAGTCAGAACACCGAATTTCTCCTGAGCGCTTGTTCAGGACCTCACCCTCAGCATCCAGCTCAAGGCCTGGCCTGGAGGCAGCTTAAAAACGCAAAAGGCAAACACCTGTTTCCTGTGCGGAAGAAAAGCTGGAGAACAGAACGCGGGGTGAGAACCGGGGCACACGCTACCCAGAAGTGCAGGGCAGCGCCCAGGAAGAGCCAAACTCTGCTCTGACCGCGAGGAAAGGGCTGTGGCTGCGGCACCACGAGGGGGGTCCCTGCGGAGTTCTGCCCCAGCACCCCTACCTCGGGACACAGCACACATCACAGAAAACAGAGCTCCCTCGGGCCACCACGCGGGCAGCCCCGCCTGTCACGTACCAGAATGAAAAACCCTGGCCGGCCCGTCTGTCAGGCTGACAGACAACGTGCTGACCAGCAAGACCAGCTCGCGTTTTCTTCCCCAAAGACGTGAAAGCGGCTGTGCGTGTGAGCGGTTTCTCGGGACATCCAAGTGCCTAACTGGCGAGTCAGCTGTGTGAAAGTGTCCGGTGTCTCCCTGTCACCAGGTCACAAGGAGAAAGTGGAGCTCAGGAAAGAGCCAGGAAGACCACCGGCCCAGGTGTGGGGCTGAGCCACATTTTACTTCTTCATTAGAACCGACCTGTGGAGCCGTCTCCCCACACACAGGGGCCCACGTGACCGGGAAGAACCGATTCTCAGCCCCAGGGACACTCCAGAGCCACGGGGCATTTCAAAGCCCACGCTGGCCTGCACTCAGACCTGCCAAGCTCCCCAGATGATCCCAACGGCAGCCAGGGAGCACCACCACTGCAGGAGGTGGGAAGGGGGGCGGGGACAAGGAGGAAGAACTCTAAAAGGGAGGGGCCAGGCCTGCCTTGTGGCTGTTTGCGGCTGTACTGGGGGGGCAGGTTCTGGGCCCAGACCAGACCCCAGCAGGCCAGCACTCACCAGTGCGATGAACTTCCAGCAACTCCCTGACACGTGGCAACACCTCCTGGTGGGCTTCTGGGGACTGGTGGGCAGCCAGAGCAGGCAATGGTAGTGGGCGCCCTCAACTACCGTGGTGTCCGAAAGGCTCAGAGCCCGCAGACCTGGCCCAGTCGTTCTCCCGGCCAATGTTAAGCTTTACTGGAACGGGATGACATCACTGGGAAATGGCTTTACCTCATTCCCAACCCAGTAACGGTGCCTAAAGGAAGGGCAGCTGCAGCTGGCAACGGTGCCTCTGTGAGACACACAATTCATGGCCCTTTAGTGAAACTGGTACACACACCAAGAGCTAAAACGCCAGCCACCCCGTGCTGTTAATTCCTGCCAACACTCGGCCCCCAGGACAGCCGATTCTGAGGCAGGACGGCGAGAAGCTAGGGAGACTCCTTGACAGGCAGGATGAGGGAAGCTGAAGGAGAACAATTAACCACAGCCAAGCAGTCTGAGCAACTTGCCACCACATCACAAGGCTTTACCTTCACTGAGGAGCAAGTGTTTTATGCTCTCCAGGCCATCCGGGGGCAGCCCAGCCTCGGCCCTGGTCCCTTTTCAGTAACGTTCTTTCAAAATAAAACTAACCAGAAGAGCCCTGATCCCTTTATACAGATTTTAACGAATCAACATATTGAAGGGCACACCTGAAAAGCTAATGAATATTCTGTTAAGCCCTTCCCCTGAGACCTCCCTTAAAATTCCAGCTGGTGGCCAAAGACAGACAGAAAGCCTCAAGCACGGAATCCAGTGTGCTCTTGCTGGAGCGCGCCCATGCCTTGTCTCTCTTGTGTATCTGCTGTGTTCTTCCTAAATTCTAAAGGATCCCATGAGACTTGCAACCCAGGCGGCCCCTCCTCCCGGGGTATCTGCCCCCTGAACCTGTCTCCAAGGCTCCCTTTTCCTCTGCCTAGCGAGCTCACTTCTTGTACTGTGACCTGTATTTCTTAGGCTCTTTCCTATTGCTTCTTCTATCTCAAGCCCTTCCTTTGTTTCAATGTTCCCAACTTTAATAAATATATCCTCAAAATCACCGGGACTCATGTTGTAAAAGGTCTTCCACAAGAAGTCAAGAACCCACACACTACCAGCAAGACCAAGGCAGAACCACCCCGGAGCCGGGTCACTCTGGGCCCGGACCCCATCTGCTAACGGTCTGCCTTCTGAAATGACCAAGTGCAAGACAGGAGCAGGAGGCGACCCCCACCACAGCCTCACCAAGTCGCCACCACTCTGGGCTGAGCTGTTCCCGCAACGCCCAAGGCTACCCCACAAATCTAGAATGGGTGCAAGAGTTTCTTGACGTTCAAGAACGTTTGGTACCAGGTCTTGCCTCTCTGGAGTAGCTTTCACAACTTTTCTGCTTCACAGTGAGAACCAAGCTGGTCCTAAAGCACTCATGTACAAGGGTACCTATCGCACACACGTGAGCAGCAGCCAGCAAGTGCCTTCTTCTGTCAAGGCCTGAAGGGCCGGCTGGATCGACCAGTGCGGTTGTGCATCACGCTTAATTAAGCAGATGCTTTCTCACAGGCATTACTCACCTGTGATGCCCGTTCAGAGAGATCCACAGGAGGAGCCAGAACACACCAGCCAAACCCGGCAACCCTCCTGCACCTGTGCTCCGGCTAGCTGCAAGCAGAGGCATGGCCAGTTCCAGGGCCTGTGTTCTCAGGCCTCGGGCTGCAGTGACTCTGCCCAGGGCAGCAGCGTGGGGCCACACAGGAGGGGAACACAGAGGCACGTGGCACACTGCAGCAGCCCAGGGGTGGCTGCCACGTAGGTAAATCCCACCTCAAACAGGATGCTAACACAGGAGGCTGCCCCGGCACCCCCGCGGAAGCCTGTGTGCCCAAGAAGGCAGGCTGTCACACGGTCTACGGGCACAAAGCTGTACATCCTGTGGCCTGCGTCACAGAGGACCTGGAAAGCGGAGACCACATGATCTCACTTGCAGCTCTGGCTTGGGAGGTGACAGAGGGCACAGCAGGAACGGGATGCCCAGGAAGGCCAGGAGCTGCCTGACCAGTACTGTTTGCCGTGTGGGTCACACACTGGGAACTCAGCCCTTATGAGCACGGCCTTGGCAATGACCACCCTTCTCCTGTGAGGATGGCCCAGAGGGGAAAACTGGTGGGTTGGAGCTGCACAGGGCCTGGGCAGAGCCACCTGAGACCCACCTGCCCTGGCCACTTTGCAGAGGGAGGAGGGTGGGCCACCTCTGCCAGAGCCCTCTCCAGAGTGCTAGTGATGGGACAACAGGAGGGGGCAAGGAAGCCCAACACAGACTTCCCACCCCGGGCGCACTTCCGGGTAGGGCCGAGCACTCTGTCCTGCAGCCTGTGGGGCTGGCGGCACACAGGTAACCCACGCTGACACCTCAGGCCACCTCCAAACGGGGCCAATTCCAATGCATGGAGATGGGACAACTGACACCTCAAGTTCAAGAACAGACAACAAAAAGTACAACAGGCCCAGATGATTTATGGTGCCAGAATCACATTGGTGTGAAAGGTAAGGTGATGCACAAATACCTATAGAAGGGTCATTGCCATCTGCCTAGACATCTCTGCCTGCTTAGGTCAAGCTGGGCACGCTGGGCACACACAACTGAAGAGTCTGCTGGCAATTTGAGGTTTAAAATTCTTCTCGCTGCCCTGGCTGGTGTGGATTGAGCGCCAGCCTGCGAACCAAGAGGTCACTGGTTCGATTCCCAGGCAGGGCACATGCCTGGGTTGCGGGCCAGGTCCCCAGTAGAGGGCATGTGAGAGGCAGCGAATAGATGTTTCTCTCCCTTTCTCCGTCCCTTCCGCTATCTCTAAAAACGAATAAATAAAACCTTTGAAAAAGAGAGAAATTAAACTACCCAAATTTATCTACTGGAAGACAAGGAAAGATTTAGCAAACAGCTAACTGAGGTCACCTCATCCGCACGTTTTCCCCAGGAGGTAATACTACAGCAAATACACCCTCAGCCCACACTCTGGGCTGAGCATTTTGGGGGAAGGGGACGCCAGGAAAGGCCTCAAAGGTAACCAGCGCATTCAGCTTGCAGAGACTGAAAAACGACACAAAGGCCATTTCCAAACACCAGGCAGGATCCGCAACTCCGATGGTGGACTGCACACACGCGTGTGGCCATCGCCCGTGCTGGGACCCTCTCTGGACGGTCTTGGGTTGGGTCTGGGCATGCCTGACCTGTGCCGTCAGTGAGGAGAAAACCCAGCAATCCCTCCCACCCCGGTGGCTCTCTGCCTCACCCACTTCTCCGTGTAAAGAAAACCACTTAATTTTATAGGTCTTCAGACAGTTCTCACCTTGGCCAAAAAATAAAAGGAGGGAGCCTCGACTCCACCCCTCAGCAGGAGAACCACCCAGGCTGCGCGGAGCGGCAGGCCCAACCAACCTCCTGGGCTCTGAGCAGGAAAGCACGAGGCGCGCTCCTGGGGCCAACGTCGTGGCTCCTTTTCACGTGTTCTTCTTAAGAGGATTGAGAATCCACAATCCTCTGCCGAGTTCACCTTAATTACAGGCCTTCGGGGTTCGCCTTTGATCATTTTTCAGGACAAGGAAGAGGGCAGCTAACCAGCCGCAGTTCCCGATACACGGCTGACGGCCGTGCCCAAGCCAGCCTTGCCAGGGCGCTCGCTGGCACTTGCCGCCTCGACAAGATCGGCTCTGGGCAGAAGTGAGTTTCTTCTGGCAGGTGCTGCCCCCTCAAGACTTGAGTCACAGAGGAGGGAACGTAACAAAGCTGGCCTCCTGGCACAGCGACAAAATGCACATAAACGGAACGTCAGCCCTCTCCAGCTGACATCACTCACACCCCGCTCTCTACAAGGACCTACAAATTACAGCTGTTGATGTTTTCACGTAACCTAAACTTTCACTGGACAGAACTCGTCCTTGTCTAAATGTATTTATACTCTCGGTAATGGAGAGGCTCATTATTTACACCAGTTGTTTAAACAGTAACCAGATTGTTTAGGGTTGGCACGTCTGGGTCAGGGTGGGTTTGCCGTCTGTGGAACACCACTCAGAACCCACACGCTTAAAGGAGCCAAATAAATGGACAGAAGGGAAATTATGATGTGAGAAAGGGTCTTTGTGAATTGTAAACAGTCATACACTGTGGGGCCTGCTTTCTGGATCCCTGAGTAACCACAGGGCAATGGGATGTCAAAAACATCCAACCACAGAAACCCAACCCTCCCGGCCCAGGAGCCCAGAAAAAGCCCTCTAGAAGGCTCCATCGTGCCCACCCCCCTTGGCTGCGCTGCACCGCTCAGCACAAAGCCAGGACCCGCTCTAGAAAGTTCTCTGAATAGGCCTTTCCAACCCCCCTTCACACTCCCCACCACAGCCATGCAGTTCTCAGGAAAGAGTGTTTATAACCCAGGAATGTGAGGCTTCCCCCAAGCCAAAGTTCAGAGAAGGCCCTTGGACACCAGAAATGGTCAAGTCCACTGGGGAAATGCAGATGGCCGAGCGGCGGCTGAGGGCCTGCTGGACACCACGGGTGCTCCATGATAACCCTGAACTGTGTCTTCTCTCCAGACTGAAAGAGACTGCAAAATAAGGTGTCCTATCGTCACGAAGGAAAGTGTTCAAGAGGGGAAGAACATTTTAAAAAAGAACACATAAGAAATCCTGGCATATTTCTTCTCTTGGAAGCATCTGCTGCCTCTGGAGCACAAGCGCTGGCTTCATCAGCAGCCCCTCTGGCGCCCGCAGACCCGGGCCTCGGCCACAGCCCCGTGCATGCTCTGCTGAGGACAGGCTCCCGCGGCCGTGGCCAACAGGCGTCCTGAGATGCCAGGAGCCTTCCCAGGGTCTCCAGCAGTGACCGCAGAGCCTCTGGGACATGACTTCTGAACGCAGGCCAGCAATGTGACATTGCTGAAAGCCAGCGATTCTCAACATTCTGCATCCCATGGCACACACCGCTAATCACTAAAATTCCATGACACACCAAAAAACATACTTTATTTTTGGCTAATCTGACAAAAGTAGGTATAATTTTTATTCATTCACACCAGAGGGCTACGGCTGTGTGGGCTGCAGCCATGTTTGCATTCGACAAACTAAGGGAGAAGAGCAGGGCCCCTGGACAGCAGTCAGATGTCGCACGCTGTAAGAATTCTGTGGCACAGCAGCTGCAATAAGCAATGCCACCGCAGCGGGCCGCTGCTGAGTACCGGAGTCTAGACCACATCCTAAAGGTCCAGTTCCCCCAGGGAGGGCTCCCCCAGGGCTCCTAATCCCTTCTCCTAGATAAAGTGGCAGGGCTCCTCCCGCCGGTCAAGGATCTCAGCGACAGGCAAAGGAAATGGGTGTCTATTGATTACTGCACACCTGTGCATGGCTGTGACGCTATCACGTGGGCTTTGGAATTTAAAACACGAAACAAGGAACTCTGAGTTCAAACCCAGGCCCTGCTGGCTTGGACTAACTGAGCTCACTGGGCCCCCTTTCCCATCAGCCCGCTGGGCAGACACATGCGGTGACAATCCTCTGCTACCCTCAGGCACTGCAAGTGCCTGGTCAAGTGCCTGCTACCAGCAAACTGCCCTCTCATCACCTGCTCAAAAACGGGGTGCAGGAAAACAGCGACCGCTGCAGGTCAGGATCAGGGAAGGCAAGCAATGCCGCTCTCCCAGTAAACTGCGATGCTCTGACTCATGGAAAGCGTTTAAGAAAAAGTTCGTGGTTACGCAGATTTTGTTTCAAGAAGGAAATCCAGTAACGCCAAGTACCCTTTTCCACAATAAATGATACGCGTTACATTTAAAACGATCTATGTCTCCCAACATACCATACTGCAAATTCATGGCATGTATGAAATAATTTCTCTCTGATGAGCCGTTATTACAGAGCAGTGAAGCTCCCTCTGAAGAGCAAAGTAACCACACACATCTTCAAGGTTTGAAAAATAAACGTGCAGGCAATTAGAATACGTGACTCAGAAAAGGTGCTTAAAAGAGAACATTAAATATTTACAGGTAAAGTGTGTGCCTTTTGCTCGACACTGAAGCACTGAATCGAGCCCCTGTGGCTTCTGACAGGCTCCCAGAGAATTACAGGATTTTCGCTAATCCCCACATAAACTGTGAACACTGTTCTCAGCTCAGGGACTGCCTGCTGGCTATCAAGGTGTATCCGCACTGAAAACGCCACGGCACCTCCGCTGCTGTCAGTCTTCGAGCAAGGGATGGTCTTCGGGAAGTTCCCTATAAACCAGAAGTGTCTGAGGGGCCAAAGGAGTCAAAAAGCAGCACCTTGAAATACAGAGAGGCTCCGGGGCCCTTTCTAACTGATACGGGGAGATGGTCAGATGGGTGTGTTTCAAAAGCCCAGCAACAACAACCACCACCACCACCCCCGAGGGCTGCTCTCTACCCGCTTCCCTGGCCGTGCTCAGAGCGTGCTCACCAGCCAGACGCCCGGGAGGGACCATTCCGCAGAGCTGCCTGGGCCCTTCTGAACCCCCTTCTCAGTAAACGGCGGGAGAAAAACCGCCTTCGACCCAGTCGCTCAAGACAGACAACAGCCACCGCCCCACTCTACCCTCCCCGGACTCCCAGCAGCCCTGTCGGTCAGGACTCAGCTCTGCCCCCAGAACAGGTCCCAAAGCCAGCTCCTGCTCTCCTTCTCTCCTGGCCCGCCAACGTGGCCTCCACCCAGGTCCCTATTTCTGCTCTCGGCCACTGCACCCTCTCTGTCAGCATGCAGCTGGAGGGGTCTCCTCAGAAGACAATGCTCACCTCCTTGCTTCAAACCCTCCCAGAAGCAGCTCATCCCACTTCCACTGAAGCCACCAGTCCACACCGCCTCTGCAGGGGCCGGTCCCCACTCTGGCACGACCCACCTCCTTCCAGGGCAGCCGCCTGATCGCCCTATTGGTCTTAGGCCACCCCCACTCTCTCCTGCCACACACAGGGAAACTGTGTTCCCTCAGCCAGGTTTCTAGGCAGAAGTGCCTACTAAGGCAGGCCTTCCTTCTGTGCCCCCCAAGTCTCCCCTGCGCCCCAGCACTCCACCACACCCCTCACAGGATCGTCTTCATCTCCATCACCTCTGCCCACAGACCCTTTGTTTATTTTTTAGTTGTTTACTGTCTCCACTGTCCTCCAGAATTGGTGGGTTCTGTGTATTTCAAGGAAAATGACCCGACAACCCATGGGGGATTTAAATGTGAGCCCAGGAAGCAGGGGCACAGGAGAGAAGGGCAATGACCATCATTTACCACTTGTTACTGGTTTTGAGCCCACTACCAAAAGAAAAAACACGTAAGTGGGATCTGAAAGTATTCATAACCATTCACTAGCAAATTATACTATTTTAAGTTGTAATTCTTCTAAAAATGTGGCAATCCAAGGCTTTTGTATTTCTTTGAAGCCGCCATGCATTTCTGAAGGAGAGATGGAGATTTGTGGACGGGGTAGGGGGGGGGGGGGGGGGGGGCCAGGGTTCCAGGCTCTCCCCTCCCTCCCACAGGCAGTGAGGAGCGCTGACACCCCCACTCCAAACACTGTGGGCAGCACCCCTTCGAAACTCCATGCTGGCCAACCAGTGGCCTCAGTCTCATCCAACATCACTTCTGAGGTCCACCTGGGAGAGGAGGGTTGGGACCCAGCTGTGGGGGGAGACCTCAGTGGGTATGTCCCCACCTCCCCAAATTCATTCCAGGACAGTGAACTGAATCCGACAGTTCCGGAGGCCTTCCTCGGTGTCCAGAGACCACAGCAGCCACCCAGACCTGCAGGGCCACAACAGCCCTCTGGCCAACTGCTGAGGCCAAGTTAGTATCTGCATAACTGAGGCCTCAGGGTGTGCGGACGTATCTGAGAAAAGACTGTCTGTCTAAGCAAGGAGCCAGAGAAGGGGGTTCACGCCCTGATGGCTATCACCCCACCTTTTTACTGGGCAGGCGCCAGCCCCACCCCAAGAAGGGGCCTCCCTCAAATCCACGGCCCCTCTGGATGCAGGCAGTCCTGTGGCCATCTGGTATCCATGGGAACGGGAGAAAAGTCAAGGCCGGGTTTAACTACCACGATGATTTACTCAGGGAGTAAAAGCTGAAAGAAACCACAACCGGTGGGTTGTTAATGGGAGGTGGGGGGAGAGAGCAGAGGACGGGGAGGGCCCGGCTGTCTCAGGGTCTCAGCCTTTGTTCAGAGCTGTTCCAGACGATCTGAAAATTATCAGGTGGAGGGAGGGAGGGAGCCCTGGGCGCTGGTCCACAGTGCAATTTATGAAGCATTTCCTCTTCTCTGGGGCCAGAGCTGTGATCACATGAGCCTTTGCTTTTCTAAACTCCATGTTTGTTTTTGTAGTTTCTGCCAAACTAAATCAGTTCAGCTTGTGGCAACCTTTAAAGAGTCATGACTTGCTCAAACAGTCTCAAAGCTTGACTTCTTTCCAAGAACATCGACCAACATTTGTATAGGTTTCACATACCCAGTGATCAAATCCTCTAATTATTCAAATCTGTGTCACATAACTGTAAATCAGTGGCTTCTAAGATGACAGATTCCTATTCTTTGTACGCACAGCCAAATATCTTTCGTGAGAGTCGGGCGGAACAACGCAACTTTGCCCGCAACAGCACTCCCCGGGTGTTAGTGGCCTCCCGTGGTATCTTTAACCGGAACAAATGGCCAACTTCCCCACGAGTCCCCTGCCTCTACCCGAGACACCCAGCTACCTGGCCATGTGGCGCCGCCAGCCCTCCCCTCCTGGGCCCCCTGGCGCTAACTGGACACCAGGTGTGCTGAAACCTGAATCGTTCCGACAGAGCCCTCAGGGGCCAAGAGGAAGGGTTTATCACAAAGGAGCCCGCATGGCTCTCTGCGCAAGGAAACAGACCAACTGCCTGAGCTGGTTACAAAGAAGTCTACCTAACCCTTCCACAGAAAGAGAAGTCCAGGGCAGAGCTGAGCAGCACTCAGCAATGGCCCCAGGGCCTTTGTGCTGTGGTCTGATGTTTGTGCCCCCCGAAAATTCACGTTTTGAACCCTAATTCAACATGACGGTGGTAAGTAGTCATGAGGGTGGGTCCCCATGGATGGGATTGGTGTCCTTACAAAACAGACCCAGAGAGCCCCTCACCTTTTCCACCAGGTGAGGTCATGGTGAGGAGAAGGCCCTCCGAAACCCAAGGAGCCCTCCCCAGAACCTGGCCATGCCGCCCCCCACCCCCACCCCGCACCCTGCTCTCCAGTCCCCAGCGCTGTGAGAAATGAGCACCCGTGTCTGCGAGCTGCTCAGTGGCCATACTTTGTGAGCGCAGCCCGGAAACACCAAACAGCGACTGGCTGGCCTCTCTTCGTGACAACAGATACAACCAGCTCCAGGGAAGTCGGCTCTAACGCTGGCTTCCGGGCGGATGCTGGTTCGTTTCCCAAACCGCACCAGCAAGTGACAGCCACACGGCAAGCAGCACTCTCGGGCCTACCCAGCCCCCTCTGTGCCTCTCCCTTCTGCTCTCCTCTGTGTGCCCGTGCCACTGTCTCTGTCCCCACAGGATGGCGGCCCTCTCTCCCACCCCACAGACAAATCCCACTGCTCCCACATCGCCCCTCCCTCCCCTCCTCAGCTCCGGCAGGAGACTGGTGGTCTGGCTGTGGTGAAATGTGCACAGCGAGACCAGGCCAGCTGCCGAGTGGCCAGCCTCCCTGAAGCCGCAGAGGGGTGGCAAGGGGCAGGGCCCTGGGACACAGGGAGATGACAGAGCACTAGCCCAGGGCTCAAGTCCCGAATGAAGCAGTTCGTGCTTTTACTGGGGTAAGTAAGGACTTAGAAAGCACAGGAATGAAACAATCACACCACAAAGGCAGCAGCCACTGCCCGAAAGCCTCCACCTCTTCACCGAGCCTCTGACTCCTTCACCCACCAGGCACTGGGCAGGGCGTCACCGCACAGGGTCACCGCCCCTGGCTTCTCGGGGCCGCTCCCACGAGGCCCAGCGCCGTGGTGAGAAGTCTCTGTATACGTGTGTCTGTGTCTGTAAGTGTGCCTGTGTGTGTCTGTGTGTGTTTGTGTGTGTGTGTGTGTGTGTGTGTGTGTGCGCTTGCACGCCCACGGGTGCATGTCTACATCTGTGTCCGTATGTGTCCATGAATGACGGAAGGAAGGGAGCCAGGAGCCACACGAGAAATATGCCCATCTTCCCAGACAGTGGGTTGCTTCTCTTAACTCGAATTTGGGGGGAACGTTTGAAAAATAAAAACAGAAATGGACATAGAATGAAGGAGAATCGAAATTCATATTAATTTTTAAGGAAAAAGAAGAAAGATCAAAAGACAGCTCTCATTCTGAGGTTGTGTGCCTGATCCGGGCTCCCCTGAGACGGCTCACAATATTGCCTCATTTTTGTGAGTGAGTCAGTAACCCCGATTCCAGCATGCCGTGCCAGCCAGCAGGTAGGAGACAGGTCTGCGTGCACCTCTAGGGCTGCCTAAGCCCCAGCTTCTTCACGTCCAAGGCAGGGGTGGACTAGATCAGAGAACTCCTGCCCACACGCTGCAATCAGCTAGGGCCCTGGGGCAAGATCCACGCCAGGGCCCCCGCAGAGACAAGTGAAATCAGAACCTCTGGGACTTGGACCCAGGGCTGAGGAGACAGAAACAGACAGAAGTGCTCCGTGAGGGTAGGACCATGCTGAGCTACAGACACTGGCAGCCTGGATTCTGTGCCTAAGCCGTTTCCCTGGGTGGAACGGCCCCAACCAGGCCGCCTCCATCCTGTGACACACCCAGGCCACCTCTGGCTGCTGGAGCTGCTGCCTTCCTGAGGGAGCTGGAATGTTTTTGCATTTCCCGTGGGGTTTCGGCACAAATGCTCCAGGACTGCAAACGGACTCTGACTCTGCAGAGTAACACACCTCTAAACCCACCCCCGTCCCTTCCGGATAGAATCTGCACTGCTGCCGCCAGTCTCTGTCCTCTCAAAGCCCTCTGCAGTCTTCAGGGTCCAGCTCCCTGGCGCCCAGCAATGCCTCATAACCCGTCCTGGGCAGCAAAAGCAATTTTAGGGACGGTGTCTGGAGACAGCAAGATGACCGAAAGCAAAGCCTCATGGTGACACGGTCTGGACTACGGACGAGTATCCAGAAGCTCCCCACTTCCAAAAGGTCACGAAAGCGGGTGACTGGGGGCAGGGCATCCTGAGGAAGGGAGGAGCACTAGCCCAGTGCCACACACTCCACGTACGTGCGCAGGTTGGGTCCTGTCCCTAAAACTCATGTGCTGGACCCCTGACATCTCACAACGTGGTCTTATTTGGGGAGGAGCCTGTACAAAGGTCATCCAGTTATAATGAGGTTATTAAGATGGGCCTGCATCCAGTAAGACTGGCATCCTTGGAAACAGGAGAAACTTACAGACATACACCCACAAGGTAAGACAGTGAGAAGACACAGGGAGAAGACGGCCATCTGCAAGCCAAGGAGACAGGCCTCAGAGAACCCAGCCTGGACGTCACCACCTCTTGGACCTCTGTCCTCCAGAGCTGAGACACTGAATGTCTGTAAGGACACGCACTCCGTGGCCCTTTGTTACTGCCGCCAGGCCGGTTCATCCAGTAGGCGCCAAGCACACACACTGCCTTCTTATCACTGCTAACTTTCCTCTTCAGTTAAGACGCACTTGCCCTCCACAGAGCCGCCCCTCTGCTTCAACACTTCCCACACCCACTGCAGCCTGCTCTCTCAGGGACACCCCCAGCTCCAGCTGCGTCCCTCACATGCAGGCCCTCTGGTCCGGCTCCTGTTGCCCCCACCCTCCCCAGGCCAGGATCAGTCACCCTATTCCACTCAGAGGCAGCCAAACTGCCTGGGTACATATGGCACTCAGCCTCCCACTGCCCCAGGCTCAGCTTGGTTCAGATGTTCACTCCAGGACACAAACATACTCTCTGGGGAAGACTCTTGTATCAGATCGCAGGGAGCAGCCTGCACTGGAAACCCACGACCGCTGAGGAGCCCAGACCCCACCCCAGCCCAGGAACGTGAGATAAGCTCTCAGAGCCTTGTCTGCAGCAGAGGCAGAAGGATCCTGGCCCAGAAAACAGTGCCCTTGCTCAGTGCCCTTCAAGCTGCAGCCCCTGGGAGTGATGAAGGCAGGGGAGGCCACAGCAGGCCCTCCCTGTGCTGGGCACCTTCAGGGCAGGACTGCCTGGGGCTGCCTCTGGCTGCCTGTGAGAGCACATTAGCAAATCACATGACCTGTCTTCACTGAGTTCTAATCAAGGAAAAATATATTGTGGCTTAATTTAAATCTAATCAATGAAATAGTTAAGAACATAGGTAGGCTGTAAAAGTAACAGAGGAGAAAAGAAACACTATAAAACAGAAAGACAGACAAATCCAGCATGCTTTGGACTACTGGATGTCCCTTGTCAGGCCAAGGCTTGTATTTCTCCTCCGTCCCCCAGAAAACCACCAGAGGCTGTGCTCAGAGCAGAGTTTGGGAACCCTGTCACCACCCCTCAGGGCAGGGCAAGCCTGCTGTCCTCAAAGATCGCGCACAGTCCTATAAGAGTCGCCCCTCCCCCGTCATGGCCACCCCCCCAGTTCTACTGCCTCACTTCGGCAGGCAGTGCGGGTGGTTCTGGCCCAGCCACGGCGGGGTGGCAGCAGGATCCTGGAAGCCCTCAGGTGTGGGCTGCAGAGGAGCACTACCACCACCGCAGGTGGGGGCCTGGGCAGTGGCCCCCCAAACAGCTGAAGCAGCAGGACCTACTCGCGGTCCTTCCAGATCCAGAAACTTCGGCCACAGCAGGGAAAACCCAGAGACTGGTCACTGACTCTTCACAAGTGAACAGAACAGTGACAAAAAAAAATCCAGGTGAGTCGCTATGCAAACATAGAACACTCACACTGCTCTCCAAGGTCACCACCTCTAGGCCACAGGCCACCAATGGTCTCCTAGGCCCGTGCCATGGGCCACCCAGAGGCGGAATGGAAATCTGAAGGGAGACCCTGTGCCAAGCCCTCTGAGGTCACACAGCAGACTGGACAGCACTCCCTCCCATGGAGACAGCAGCCACCCGCCCAGACACCGAAGGACAGGAGGGGACCCACACACTGCCTACCTAGACCTGTCCCAGCAGGGGTCTAACCTGCATGCTCTCAGTCAGGTCACTGGGAGTGGCACCTGCTCTTGAGGTGCTTCTGGAACAGGTGGCCCAGCTGAGCTCGACCCACAGGGCACAGGGTCAGGAAGCGAAACTCAAGATGGCTCAGGGCCAGGCCACAGCCTCCATGAGGAAGACCGGAGGCGCGTGGGGCTCATGCAAACAAAATCGGGGGTTAAGGAGGTCCTGGGAAGGGCTGGTGCACCGCTGTGAGGAGTATCTCTGATGTCCTGAAGGCGACAGAGCAATAATCTTCCCATGACTATGATTCATGGGGGGGGGGGGGGGGGTAGTTCCAAGTGTGTGTAACATATACTGAACTCAAGAGAAACACTAAAGTAAAACTGGACAAATTCTTTCCAGCTGTGAACCCTGAATGGGGGAGCACGCTCCTTTTCTCAGAAATCTGTTTCTGTAATGAAGCATGATTAGAAATTGGTTGAAAACATAATGCCAAATGGTCCCTGGACCCAGGACCTAGGGTCCCCATTTTCATGGCTTTATATTTTGTGGGCCTGTAATGTAAAACTGGCTTCAACTTATGCATAGCAAAGTGTGTGCATGAACAAAGAGATGGGCATAAGTCAGCTTTAAAAGTCACTGCTGCCCTGACCAGCGCGGCTCAGGTGGCTGGGTGTCCTCCCACAATGCCAATGGTTTCCGGTTCCGTTCCCGGTCCGGCACAGGCCTGGGTTTCAGGTTCAGTGCCGGTCGAAGCACGTTCAATAGGCAGCCAATGGATGCTTCTCTCCCTTTGTGTCTCCCTCCCTCCCTCCCCCTCTCTCTAAAAATAAATAAATAAAGTCTTTTTTTTTTTTTAAAGTCACCACTAAGCAGAAATCAAGAAAAGACCCTTCTTGACTTCCGGCCAAGATGGAGGCGTAGATAGCTACACACACTGTGCCTCCTCGCACAACCAAAAGGACAACAACAATTTTAAAACAAAAAACAACCAGAACTGACAGAAAATCGAACCATATGGAAGTCCGACAACCAAGAAATTAAAAAACATACATCCAGACCGGTAGGAGAGGCAGAGAGGACTCACGTGGCGAGGCGGTGGCTGGCGGATCTGGGAAAGGCGCGACTGGCCAGGAGAGGTGGCGGCTGGCGGACCGGGCATCCCACTCCCTCGTGAGGATAAACGAGGAGGAACAACTGGGGAGCGAGACAGATCCCGAAACCCAGAGTTCCAGCGCAGGGAAAAAAGCCTCAAAGCCTCTGATTGAAAACTCCTGTGGGGGCTGAGGCAGCGGCAGCAGGAGAAACTCCCAGCCTCGCAGGGGAGCTCGTTGGAGAGACCCACAGGGTCTTGGAGCATACACAGCCCTCCCACCGGGAATCAGCACCAGAACCAGCACCAGAAGGGCCCAATTTGACTGTGGGTGGTGCAGAGGGTCACTGAGGGCCGGCAGAGAGTGGAGCAACCGCCATTGTTCCCTCTCGGACCCCTCCTCCACAAACAGCGTCACAACGCAGCGATGTGGCTGCCCCACCCTGGTAAACACCTAAGGCTCCGCCCCTTACTATGTAACAGGCGCGCCAAGACAACAAAAATGGCCCAAATGAAAGAACAGATCAAAGCTCCAGAAAAAATACAACTAAGCGATGAAGAGATAGCCAACCTATCAGATGCACAGTTCAAAACACTGGTAATCAGGATGCTCACAGACTTGGTTGAATTTGGTCACAAATTAGATGA